>JAHLWY010000191.1:0-67500 GCA_020002185.1 Paraescarpia echinospica
TGGTATTGTAGCTCGTGTAGTGCTACTGATGATCTTAATGTTCTTACGTTGAATGAGTTGATAATTGTTACCCTTTTGGGCCTGAGAATGTTTTAGGATTTCCATTAATAACACCCGTCTCCTGAGACTTTGAGGAGGTTACGTCATGATGGTGGCAACTGTCACCTGTGTACCATTGCTGCAATCATCTTCGATATCAGGAGCTTTAACCCTGGTGTTTGTCATTATGTTCATCGTGTTCTTTCGTTAACTGTTGTTTCCATCGCCGCGCCACTGGCTAACTGGATTGTAGTTGCCGTTGGCCAATGTATTTGACTCTTCCGTTTTTAAATGGAATGTCTTCCACTAGGGTTCCCACTAACTGGCCAGGTTATTTTTGCCGTCCGGGCTCAGCGTCTGTGGTGTTGAAGTCAGAGTTTTCCTTCTCCTAGACCCATTGCGTGTCAAGTCTAATGAGCTGGGCCTACACAGGTTTGGAATCAGAGTTTTCCTTCTTCTAGATCCCTAGCATACTATCCTGGAGCCATAAGGTGCCCAGTTACCGTGGTGTACCACAAGGAGGTCATGCTAGAGTCTTGTTTATGGAGAGGCTATGCAGCAGAGGAGGCTTGCGCACCCATGTCCCTTTTCACCACTGTGAGGGGCCTAGCTGGCGGTCTCAGCTGAAAGCGAGAACGTGAAGCGCATGCATTACAAACTACTACACTACTTACTACACTACGACACTAGACACATCAAAGAGACCTATGTTAACACAACACCATTTTATATATATATATATATATATATATACATATTGTTGTGTATTTTTATTTCCACCAAGAAATTTTAAAACAAACCAGAATTAACTAAATTTATAATTCCGCAGTATGCGCTGTGTAAGTAGGCTTTTTTGAATATGCACACTTTTGGCGTGATTTTCAATATGCTTACATGTGATGTCACTGTTTCGACATTCGTGCAAGAGGCACATACTTTCCATTTATTCATAACATATATACAAGGATTGTTTTGGGGATGAAGCAAGCGGCAGAAAGAGTTACCATGCGGTATTCCAGTGTAATACAAACACTAGTCTAATATAGGGCCAAGGAGTTATTTTAGGTTCCTCAGAAGTCCAGTTTTGTTGAAAAAATAAAACGAACGAATTTCGAATACAAACAAGCCGACCGCAAGTTCCCCAGGAGCCTCTGCTCGCTTCGGCTATATATATATTGATTTTGATTATTATTATTATTCATTCTTCTGTTTACACAGACTAAGCGGCGCATGCGAGGGCGACAGACCACTTGACCTTAATGACGGGCAGTATAATACAACTACTACTATTAATAATAGTTTACATACTTTGCTTGGACACTTTATCAAATTGGCCACCCCTTCGCGAATGCCATGACACCTTAATTGATCTTACGTTAAATACGCTACTAGTATGACATACATATCGTTTACTGAGAGTATGAATGTTCTACTCACTGAAACTTTGCGAAGAACATTGACGCAAACATGTTTTTTAGTTCTTTAATAGCCATAAAACAGAGACGTAGCAGTACTATCGAAAGTGGCCCGGCCCCTATCCGGTCCATCGAGGCACGTTGCGTCGATCCAGGGTGGGGAGGCGGCTAACCCTCACCCTGATGTCAGATATACTAGAATATACCTATCAGAATGGTGCGTTTTGGTGAATTGATGGCGATGTGTAACATAACAAATCAATGTAATTCCAACCTCATTTATATGAAGTATTCCTACGTGAACACGTACACCGAAGTACATCAATCACTCCTGCTTGCAGATATAATGGAACCTCAGTTAACGGTCATTTGGTAAAACAGCCACTTTGCAACATTTAGTGAATAGGAAATTAATCTCGCTGATTTGATAATCTCGTAATTGAGGTCACACAGGCCCACTCTCGAGGGCGATCGCAACACTGAGATTCCACTGTATCATTCAGGAAATGAAATCTTCGTTCGGGTTGATATCTCGCTCACCGTGGATTGGACATTTGCAAGATCGGAAGAGACACATTTCCCATATATACCCCAACGATGTTTGGATTCCCTTACAAAATCATTGGCAACTGCTGCCATACACAGGGCGCTTATTTTGTCCTTATGAACATACAACATCATCAAATGGTCCAATCGTGCTTCGGTCATGGTTTTCCTCATATGGTCCAGAGCCTCATAGTATATATGGCCCTGTATAGAAAGTTTGGTGTTTTAAAGTACTCTGGCGCTACTGTGGCACGGCCAAGTTTAGCTGCGTATCGGCAATGTTCTTCGATGTCTCTGTTTTCCGCTTTTCTCAAACGTCAGTCCAAGGCAAGTCAAATTCTCTGCTCGTAAATAACAAAGAGTGTTCACAGTAACTGACGCAATTGATTGTCTTTCAGCCGCTGAAAATGATCACATCACTCCGAAGCAATTGAAACCATTAACGCCGTAATTATATTTTGTATTAATTTGCAAATCAACAGCAGTTTGTCAATTATGTGGATGTGTAATAAAATCCGTGAGATTATCCATGGTACTGGATATATTGGTGCTACAATTTAACGAAACATAATATCTTTGGCTGACACTCAAACTATACTAAATGTCGATAGTATTTCGCTGAGTACGTATCTCAGTACGAGACTGTAAAAGTGGACAGGGTCATGTTAGCAAATAACTATCAGATACGATACAGACATATACCGTCGTTGCAAAGGAAGAAGGTTCCAATGACGGACATAGCTTTGTATAAATCAAGAATTACTTAAGCAGCAGATTTGGTTTGCAACATCATTAATGTAGTTAAATTGCTGATTAAGATACATAACCATATTACTCTGCTTTATTTAGTACACACAACACACGTGATTTCCCAGCCATCTCCATAATTGGGACACGGCAGTGACCCGCACCTAGCTTCGGTGTTGTAGAAAAGGACGCCATTTTGGTTTGACTCACTGCCTTCGATAATTTCTGGGGCATTGTCCATACAGACGAAAGTTGTTCGGCTTTTGTGACTGTAAGCCGCTGCCATCAAGTAACCCGTGTATTCCTGTGTCCACCCATCGGGACACGTAAGTCTGGCCGGAATCATCACTTTCGTTGGTCGACTGGTCACGAGGCATACGGCACACGGAACGTTGTTGTCATTCAATGACTGCGCGTTAGCTTTGGAGAATGGGTCGTTTCCACGTATCTCGTATTCAGCCCCGTACAGATGGCCAGACGATTGGAAGTCTGACGTCGTTTTCGGTCCCCATTCAGGGTCTCTGTGTAGGCATAGATAGTTCGAGCCGCCGCCGGTATGTGTATAATGTGAACCAGCGACAACACCTGCAGTAAAGATCAATCCGAAATTTGGATTACCTTCTTCACAACGCCGTCATGAAAAAACTTAACCTACGCCATTAACATAATATATGTTCATTACATTAAACGCTGATTTACTTAAATACTTAAGGGGTGCGTTTACAAATAGCGGGTTCAGTGAATGAGTCCGTCTTAGCAAATGTGTCTTATTCTAGTAAACAGCTGACTCTGTTTTCCGCGAGTTCTTAAAAAGGGATCTACCGTACAGCGAATGTTAGAGGATTGAAATACTTACCCCAGTAGAGTAGATCCGTGCCATTCCCAGGACATGTCTTCCTCCCCCATCGGGTGTACACAGCGCCCCCTGTTGATGGATGTTGAGTGTCAGTTCCAGAAATATCATTTAAATATATATAATCACGATTAGTTACTGCATGTTCTCCTAATATAGACGTCACTGTATCCCTCTAATTAGCACTCATTGTCAGATAAGGTTGAGCAAAAACAAATTTTCGTATAGTATAGTATAGTATAGTATAGTATAGTATAGTATAGTATAGCATAGTATAGTATAGTATACGTTAGTGCTCTGCGCTGTCCGGGCTTTCGGCTCGCGGGCCAGCCTCTTAATCATTTTTTTTGGGCCGGGCCGGGCCGCGACTGGGTATATTTTGAGAACTGGGAATATATAAATATTATTAAACCCTGCGAGCTTGGGCCGGGCCTAGAACAAACATTTGCGGGCCTTGGCCGAACCTAGGACATGTTACGGATGTAATAAAACAGTAATTATTAATTTATAGTAATAGCAAAACACGACAACCCTGTATCCAGGATGTTTCGTGGGAACCCCTGTTTTTATCCAACATGTGAGTCTCCCTAAAATTTCATCTTTAAAATATGAATCCCTAATTGCAGTTTTTATTATAAAGGTAAAGGTGGTTTCTTATATAGAGCAACATCCAGTCATCAGGACTGCTCTAAGCGCTTTACACTTTACTCTCTGGCAGACCTGTTCAATCGAACACCATGTCCACTTCTCTGGAAAGCATTCAGCCACGCAGCAATTAATGCAGGAAGACTATTCGTACACAGACATCCACCACTAATAGCCAGGTACTCATTGATACAGGTGAATGAATGACCCTTACATATGCACACGCATGCACTCACAATGATACACGATCCTTATACAGGCATGCATGCAATAACGCACAAAATAGATGACCCTTACATACACACGCACGCACGCGCGCACACATGATGTTATGCCCCATGAAAGGTAGTCATCAACCGTCTACCACTCCTACATCCCACTAATGCAACGTTCAACACTCGCTAGGAGGGTGGGCAATAATTAGTGGATGTGACGTCATCACATTAACTAGGTCAACAGTCGCGAAGGGGGCGCTTCTAACCGGAAATGAGTCAGCATCTTCAGTACGTAAGCTCAAGACCGCTAGCGAGGTTGTAAAAAAACCCGCTTGTATCTTTAGTCAATACAATACGTGTGCACTCGTATACTATTGTGTTTTGTTCGTTTTTATATACGCGTATGCACGCGATAACGCACACAGAAAGATTACCCTTATACACGCACATGCAGGCACTCATAACGATAGATGACTCTTACACGCGATTGCATGCAATAATACACAAATATAGATAACCCTTAAATATGCAAGCACGCACACACGATGTTATACCCCATCAGAGGTAGTCGTCAGCCGTCCACCACTCCTCCATTCTCCTCCCTTACACACGCACGCATGCATGCACGCACGCACTAAACGCCCACCACCATCACCACCACCACTCGCTAAGGCAGTGGGTGATAATTAAGGGATATGACCTCATCATAATAACTAGGTTAACACCCGCTAGGGGGCGCTCCTGTCGGGAAGTGAGGCAGTATCTTCAGTCCCACATTTTCATGCACTCGCATCTGAGGTCCAAGATCCGCTCCTTAGCTACTCCTGCACTATGTTTTGAAAAAGCTGATCATTGAATTTTCACTCTGTGTTATTGTAAAAAATCTGTAACTTTTCCTCTGCTACCACATTTAAATGACCTGGAAAATGTGCTGTCAACCAGATGTCACGCACAATACAAAATTGCCAAATGTCTTTAGAAAGCTCACTGCACTGCCACGATTGTGACCCACCCATGTGGTTAGTGTATGCAATAGCTGTTGTATTGTCCATGTTTATTTTTATATGACTATGCTGAATGTCTGTGCAGAAAGTCTGCCGTTTTCAGTCCCAAGACATTAATGTGCAGCCACTTTTCCACTACGGTCCATCTGCCCCTGTACCCCTGGTATCCTGACTAGGTAACACTGCCCTCCACCCTACCTTTGAAGCATCATTGGTGAGGGAATATTCAAACTTCCCATGGTTTATGTGTATATTGTCAATCCACCACTGTATTTCACTTTTTGATTCCAGCGACAAACTGATGGGGCCCATCAAAATTTCCCCATGCCTGTGTTAAGGCTAGTCCTTTATTAAATTCTAAAGTTCGATAATGCAGTCGTCCATATTCAGCCCCTGTGGATGACGACACAACAAGACCTATAAGTGCTGCAACTGTTCTGATCGTAAGTGCCCTTTTCTCCAAAAGTGTTTGGTATTTGTCAATTGTTTTTTCCTGTTTTTCACCTTTGTTTGATACTGTCATATTTGTTGAATCCAAGACAAAACCCAGATGTCCCATCCTATGAGTAGGCTTTAGCATTGATTTGTCCTTATTAATACAAAATCCAAAGGATTTCAGTAACTCAGTTTTGACCCTAATATTCTCATATCACACATTCAAAGACTCTGCCATAATACACGAATCGTCAATGTAGCCTCTTGCTATGATACGTAATCGTCTTAAATATGCAAATACAGCCTTAAGAATCTTTTTGTGAAAATACGCGGAGCTGGTGTTAACCTGTTTGGCAGTAATGTGAACTGATACAACTCATCCTTCCATTGGAACTTCAAGAAGCATCGATTAGTTTCTGCAATCGGTACAGAGAAATATGCATTGGATAAATCCAATGAAGCCATGAAACAATTCAAACGTATAAACCCAATGACCGTCTCAATGGTATCCACCTTAAGACCCATTCTTTTTTGTTCTGATAAAAACATTTGAAATAAATTCCGGCTCAGTGTGTACTGCCTTTTCAACAATACCTTTTGCAAATTTGTTCATTGATAACCTCAAATTCATATTGCGAGAAACACGAGGGCTTTGGGTTTACCGTTTGACATGGAATAGCGTCAAATTCAAACGCGGCTCCTGCTACCGTCTGTAGAGTGAAATGATCTGACGATAGTCCCCCTCTATTGTTCGAGACAGTGTCTGGTACCTCCTGCACTGAACGCTTGGGTAGACAGGGGAGGTGTTACCTTGCTCATCACAGGATTCTCGAGTCCCTGTTGCGTTTTCCGGGACGAGCTGTCGGTCGTGCAGGATGCCCCTGTATTGGGTATGGTCTTACATGGTAAATGTAGTGGAAGCCCCGCTCTAGATTAGGTCCACGCGTCGCATAAGGTTGTTACCTCTGGCCGTCGACTGACATTGAGCAAACGAGGGACTCGCCGCCAGCTTACTCCCGACTATGTTGGTTTCTTTGTTCTCTTTGATCCGAGTAGTGAGATCGTTAGCGTACAGCAGCCTTTGTGGGCATCGTTAAGATCGGCTCGCTGCCCCTCACGCCTCCGCTGATTTAGCTCTTGAATGGCATTTGCGATCAGTGCACGTTCGTTAGCGAGAGTCGTGATCGTCGTAGTCATCTTCGCTTTTGTAAAAATCTCGTCCGACTTCGATGCGGCAACGAGACTATCGGTGGTGTGCGTGATGGCGATCATAGCTTGCACGTTCGCGTTTTGTACCCGTTGCAATTTGATATCGGTCGACCGCGTGTTCGGCGACGACATCTCCCAGATTTATGGGTTGACTCTTGTCAAAGCCAACGCCTCGCAATTCCCCGGCCTTATGTATGCCGTCATCTTCTCTTTCGTGCGACATCTTTGTTTTGCAAAGATTGCCCATGATGTTAGCCAGTTGCCCATCGACATCTGGCGCAATCTGTTCACTCGCGTCGTAGAACGCCTCGAGTCCCGTCAGGACGTCGATCGCCTCCTTCTCCCGTCGCTGTGTCGACGACGTCGAAGCGACCGAGACTGTTTCCATGTTTCTGTCAGGTATGCTGACATCGTTGTCCGCGTCGTCATCGTCTGCGAGTTTGGACATAAATCAATTCATCTGCTCCGCCAACGCGCTCACTGTCAATTGCAATTGTGCAACTTCCAACGGCGTCATTGCCGAAGAGGATGGTGTCGGTTGAGTCGTCTACTGCACTTTTTCTTTTCCGTTGCTCGCAACGTCGGTGTTGGCAGTGTTGCCTACCGGGTCCCGAGACGATTTATCTGTCAAATGTGACTTTGTTCCTCTGGATTTGCTGGACTTTGCCGCCTTCGCCAAAGGGGCCGAAAGCTGAGACTCGATGCCATCCAAGATGCCGCCTTCGCTGTCGAAAGGCCACGATTGGCGCTGTTTTATTTTTAAAACAGGCCGGCCAAAGTACGTAATACTATTTCTATTCGTTCGGTGAAGGAAATAATTCTATAACATAACGTAACATAACATAACGTTTATTTGACCCCATATAGGTACACAATTAATTGGTTTTTGAACATCACTTATGCTGTAATAAACAACAAATATAAACATTATGCAGACATACATAAACGTACATCATTATATGTTCAACATACTATTCGGAAAATACATACAAACGCATGTACAGCTATTATGGTATTGGTGTACCATAGCTATTAATCATATAGCTTATTCAATCGGGGTCAGTGACTCCTATTAAGACACAATTGTCGCTATCATAGGAGCCACCCTATTGACGTAATAATTTATGTGGTCATTTTACAAGGTGTCTATCTCATGTATGTTTTTTGGGAGTGCTTGTTTTATGTGAGAATGTAAGTTTGTATGTGTGCTGGTTGCCTGAAGCTAGCATCAAATGTATTGTATTTAATGGTTCTGTTGACATGTGTAGCAATTTGATAGAGTGCATGAATCATTATATTTGTGTAACAAGTATGTTTTTATATAAAATGAGAAGCCTCGCAAACTGTGAGTATATATTTTGTCTTTGATTATATCGGGGGTGTTATTTATAGCATGTGGTAGGCTGTATTTGAGACATTTCATTGCAAATTCATGCTTAGTTCTAAAAGTATGTATATAATTTTTTTAACGAGTATTATAATTATGTATGTTTACACTTGGGATAATTTGCCAGTTAAGTAAATAAGGAGGTAACATTTTATGGATGTATTTAAAGTAAAATTTTAATTCATGTAACTTTAATATGTCTTCTACTTTTAGTAGTTTAAGTTTTTTTTAAAGTGGTTCCGTGTGTGAGTTGTATTTATTTAAGGTTATTATTCGCACGGCTTTAAAAAAAAAAATTGTGATTCTATTTATTTGGTATCCCCAAACCATGGTACAATAATTGAAATGAGATAATATTAATGTGTTATATAACAACACTTTTATATCTAAAGGTAATACATATATTAATCTGTTTATTATGCCAATTGTTTTGGAGCACTTATTTGAAATTTTATCAGTGTGTTTTTTCCAATGTAGGTTAGTGTCTAAAGTCAATCCTAGAAAGTTAAATTCATCTACTCTTTCATTATTTATATTATCTATTTTAAGCGTAAGAGTCTGCGTGCGTTTATTAGGCATATGAAAAATCATGTATTTTGATTTGCTTTTATTTAAAGAAAATTTATTTATGTTTAGCCATTCATTAAGTTTAAAAAGTTCATCATTTATTAAGGATTCTGTACTTTTGTTGCGTGTGTTGTTGTTGTTGTTAAGACATTTTAAAGAGCTAGATAATGTGGTGTCATCAGCGTACATGACGAAATTAAATAATTGACTAGCTTGTGAGAAATCATTTATGTAAATGATAAATAATAGTGGTCCAAGGATTGAACCTTGTGGGACGCCGATTGTTATAGGTAAGATGTCTGAATTTATTTGTTCAATTTCAGTGTATTGTTTCCTGTTTTGTAAGTAACTTCTGAATAACTGCAAAGTTGAACCATTTAGGCCATAGTAAGTTAATTTATTAAGTAAAATGTGATGGTCAATAGTATCAAACGCCTTAGAAAGGTCGAGAAATACATTAATTGGTTCATCATTATTATCCATTTGAGTTATAATTCTATTTATTAGCTCAAGCGCAGCAAATTCCGTTGAATATTTTGCTCTAAAACCATACTGATTATCAAATAAAAGCTTCATATCATTGAAATATGAATATAATTGAATAACAATTAATTTCTCTAACACTTTAGAAATTGTGGGAAGAAGGGAAATTGGTCTGTAATTTTCAAATAAAGATGGATCGTCTTTCTTAAATATAGGAATAACTTTTGCAATTTTTAGTTTGTCTGGGAATATCCCGGATTTTAAAACTTGGTTTATTAACAGCTTTAATGATTTTATAATTGCAGGCTCAATTATCTTGAGCAATTTGGTGAAATGCCATCAAATCCAGAGCTGTTTTTTGTGGGAAGATTATTAATAGTTTTCCTAATAGTCTCTTCATCAACACTCTGAAACGTAAATACAGAATTAATGTTTTTGTTTAAATAATAACTATAGTTTGTGTTACCTTTATATTTAATACCTTGTGCGATGGTCTGACCTATATTTGTAAAATAATTATTAAATTTGTTTGCAATATCCTTTTTATCAGTTATTTTTGTACCATTTTCTGTAAAAAATAATGGTAATCTACGGTTTGTACGATTTTTTTAAAGAAATTCATTAATAACTTTCCAGGTATTTTTTATATCATATTTAAATCGATTAAATCTTTGTTCAAAATACACTTGTTTAACTGCACGAATGTTTTTCTTTAATATCGTATTATAAGTTTTTAGATTAATATTAATAGCTTCATAGCTTGTCGAATTTGGTTGTGTCAATTTTAATTGTTTATAGAGTTTGTCTCGATATTGAATATATATTAGCAATCCTTGTGTAATCCATGTTGATCTTTTATGTTTATATTTATTAAATTTCACCAGCTTAGTTTGCATATGCTTATTTTTTGCCCGTATAATTTTTTCGTAGATTATATCATAATTTAAATTTGTGTCTGCATATATATTTTTATTTAGCTGATTGTATATCTCATTTAATTTAATTTCGTGTTTAACTTGATGCATTGCCTCTTCATTTAGTATATTTATTTTAACATATTAAGGTGGAGATTCAGTCTTTAATGAGACGTTGATGAATATAAAATACGGCTGATGATCAGAAATTTTTTTGATTAAAATCCCTGCAGTACTCTCCAATATAGAATTATTAAGTTTACAAAAGAAATTATCTATTAAAGTACCATTTGTTCTAGTAAATCTAGTAGGAACAGTAATTTGCGGGTAAAAGCTGTGTGATATTATGGTGTCAAAAAAGTTACTATATGCATCATTTTCATTTAATTTAAGCAAATTTATATTAAAATCTCCTGTGATAATGAGATTGTTATTACAGTTGTTTTCCATTGATGATATTATAGAAGTAAATTCATTTATAAAAGCATTTAAGTTATCATTAGAAGTTCGTGGAGGTCTATATATGTTTCCAATGGTTATGCTCTTAGATAGATTACCACCATTTATTTGGACTATCATCCCTTCCCAGTGTTCGTACATGTTTACATTTAATATAACCTCTGATCTATATTTGTTGTCAACATATATTATTAGCCCTCCTTTGTTACTGCACGTCTTACCTTGAGCTAAACAGTCATAACCATGTAAGGAAAACTGTGATAGGTCATCGTTTTCTGATTTCCAAGTTTCTTGTAAGCAGATGACATTAAATTTAAAATTGTTACTACTTAGCTCTTCTACAAAAGCTTCCAGTTCGTTAAATTTAGAATTTATTGATTGAATGTTAGTGCTTAGGATACTAAAACGCGTAGTGTTTTTCTGTGTAATTTTGCTAAACTTATCAAAGTCATAATATGATGACCGACGTATTAGTTGAGGTTCATAATTTTCAACATCATTTGTGTCTAAGATGTTAATTAAGTCATTGTTATTAATACCTCCTAAAAAGGAGAGGAACGTATCGTCTAATGTCATGCCTTTATATAATTTGGTATTGATCATATGTATTTGTTATTATATTTGTATGTGTGAATGAGTGTTCAACAAATTGTGATATATGCATATACGGATAATGAAATATATTTGTGGCATTGCCTGTCGTAAGTTTTATAGACGTAATGCACTGAACGTAAATGTGAGATTGATTAAACATGTAAATGTGAAAACAGTTTGAGATAGACATCTTGTAGTTTGGTATATATATATATATATATATATATATATATATATATATAAATAACATAAAATAAGAATGATTTGCATAATGAATGCAAGAAGACCTTGTCATGGGAGAGGTGTAGAGCATACAGTATTAAAACGTTTTTACAAGCCACAGATATATTACCTGAGTATCCGTAGTAACATACTAATGCATTTCACAGCAACAGAACGAATACATGTATTAAGATAAGTTCAGTGACAAGCTAAAGTTTTTGTTTATTTAAAGTACAGCAGTAAAACATAGTGCGATACAAGGTTAAGCATTTTGCTTCATTAACCATTATTACTGTGATATGATAAGATTTAATTATACACATATAATCGCACACATACATATACATACTTGAAAGTTATTTCTGTGTATATATAGTAATATGACTAAAGGCTTACATTTCACACAAAAACAAAGATTCTGCGAAGAAGCTACCGATTTACATCGTGTGCAATAACTAACACAGCGCTTTCATTTCAGATTTATACATCATATTTGTCAATCCATTTTTGTGACAATAAAAAAGAGAAAAATATATTATTAAATTATATATATTAAATACATACGTATTTATATATTAGCTGTTCAACTATTTCAACTAACAAATATACAAAACAACATGACTAGCATTCAACTCAACAAAAAAAAAAAAATCTATTTTCATAAGAAAACAAAATAAATTACAGTTTCAGTTTAACGGGAAGTGCATCAGTGCACAAGGAGCTGGAGCTAATATTTCTAGGAAACACTAACACTAAATATTATGTTACTAAAATCACTTGAAAAGAGTCCACAGAGAAACTGAAAGTCGAGAGTACAACAAGTCATTTGCAATTTAGATAGAGCAGTTTAAGTAGATTGATTGTTCAGCATGTAGTAACAGCCTAACTAGATAGGAATGTCACCAGATACATTGATAATATTCCCAATATCTCTGATGGCACTGCAATAACACTTGCATGTAATCACTGAATCAAAGTAGAAAATACAGTTTAACATTATGCAGAAGTCGACGTAATGCTGTCATGTGTTTACGTCAGCTTTACAGATATTGTAATTTGAGAGAAGGAGAAAGGAGAAGAAGAGAAAGAGAAAAAAACCAGCTTGTAGAGAAAGAACTAGAAAAGATAATAATTTAAAACGATTCAAGATAATATTAACTGACATTACATTATATTATCCCGGAGTCTGCAGAGTCAGTAAAGAGGACTTATCTCTCTTTTAATTGAGCTCGCTGCGTAGATCACGTCTCGCTCAGTGGACTCACGTTGCGCCATCTCGTGTAACGAAAATAATAAAACATAGCACTATAAGCTCAATCGATGTCGTTTGATTTAAAGTATCAATGAAACACGACTGATACTTCCAAAAGCTAGCAACACACTGATTAAGGAAGCATCTCATGGGAAGCCCACCTCCAAGGTGATTGGATAAAATACGAATATTATCTTTACGGTGATATCAAAAATATAAAATTCCGCGATTGTAATTTCGTGTACAGTCAAAACAACAGGCCGCACCGCCGCTCGCCGTTGTAAAGGATAGTGCGCGATCAGCGGCCCTGCCTGTGGTGACGTCAACAATATCTGACGGGCTGTGACACGCAAATGATCGCGTTTGAGCGGGATTGGCCGGCCGCAGAAGTGAATTTTACACCGGCTCTAGCATACGCGCACATGCATGCTTTGAACCTTGAACAAAATCATGGTGTTGTATCAACTATTAATAAACTAATAATAATGACCGTGTGTATTTTTAGTTCGTTGGTTCAATTGGCGCATGAATCCTACCATTCATCTTGTAATTTATATACCTATATATGGGAAATTCCGCGAGACGGCCGTTATCAATGAAGCTAGGCATGAATTCTTGAGTCTGAGTCAAGACTGACAAAATGGCGAACTTGCAGTTGGAACGTTTTCCTGCGGCTGCGCTCGTATACAATACAGTGCACAGTACAACTTATTAGTCCAATAGAAATTGGCATGATTTTGATCAACCCGGACATTTTAGTTAAAAAGCCATTTTTTTGTTTTAAGATGTCCAGTAGGGTTTCTGGACTACCAGAAAAATCCAATCAAAATCAACCCTTGGGGAACTCTATTACTCTGTCTATTGAATATGTTCGCTTTTTGTAAGATTTTCTTTGTAGTGGCCGTCCATATATAGATGCCAGTGCGTTGAATATATGTGGTATGGAAAGCCAAACACAACATTTGTTTACAATTTTATTGCCAAGTCTTAATGATATCTTGGTTGATTTATTTGATAGACATAGGTGTCGGAACATGGGGTTGAGAGGGTGGCGACTGAGACCCCTCCATATTTCGGTGGAGGCTGGATATAGTATTAGCCCCCAATATTTAAGGAAGGAGTGTATTTGTGGGTACAATTTGATATTTTTAGAGAGTCTGAAGGTCGTGTTTTTGCGGTGAGCCTCAAGTGGTATTGCAAATCGATGTTTTCGGAGAGCTGACCCCTAACACCGCGCACATGCATGCTTTGAAACTGGCAATAAATCGTAGAGTTGTACCGACTATTAATAAACTAATAATAATGTGTATGTTAGTTTGTTGGTTTAATTAACGCATAATTCCATTCCTACTATTTATCTTGTGTAAACTACACATGGGAAATTCCGCGAGACAGCCTTTATCAATGAACATAAGCATGTAGTTCTTGAGTTGGTGCTGTTTGACTAGAGTGTACATATATACAAATGGTGAGTTTTCAAGTTGTATCAACATATATAATAGTGCAGTAGTACTAACTAAACTAATACTACACATAGTGCAAATAATGTGAATACAATTTTTTTTTTTACATGTGAATAAGTGTTAAACAAAACAAAGTAATTAGCATTATTCTTATATAATAATTACAGAAGAATAAATAAAAAAGCTAGATAATAATCACCAATAATAGTACTGGTATAATTAATATATAAATAGGAAAAATAATACATTAGTTGCAGAATTATCATTTATAGTCTGTATTATGAGGAACTCCAATACAAACTGTCTTGATAATGTGTTGATTGGTTACATTTATGTACACACACACAAATACACACACACACACACACACACACACACACACACACACACACACACACACACACACACACACACACACACACACACACACACACACACATATATATATAAACCCAATCGCTTAACACATTCACAAAGAGGAAGTTCAAAAGAACAGTTGTAAACCATTGTTTTATTTCCCTACTATTTATATATCGGTGTGATCGAAATGCCGAGTCATTCTGTGCACTGTATGCATATTTTGCCAACAAAATGTAACTTATTTTGCAACACATTCGTTATTATTCATGAGAAGAAAAAACAAACATGAAAGTGTGAAGCGATTGGTTTTAAAAGGCATTCTTCAAATTGATTGCGGTATAATATTACACACACGCGCACGCACGCACGCACGCACGCACACACGCACACATACACACACACACACACACACACAGGTCCTGTGTCAGACTAACGCCACTGTCGCCTCTGACGGCGTCACTCAGCCGTTCGGCAACACCGATGGGAGAGCATCTAGCCGCTACGACAACGAGACAGGAATGGAATATCCCTTCTACGACGGCTAGATCAACAATCCAGCCAACCCTGCTTGAGGAGAGGTCGGTGAGGAAGCTTTTCTATCACGTGTTGCACCCTTGATACATATTTATCTACGTAACGTCCATTCTCGAGTCCATTAATATCCGTACAAACCTCATTTGATAACAGAATGTAAACACAATATTTGGTAAGAACAATTTACAAGGCTGACGATGTGAGGGCCTTGCTGTGCAAGTGATTCGCATGAATATGAATGTGGACAATTATCCGCAAGCATTTCCGGTTAGCCCCTGTTCGAATAATTACTGTGTGTCGATACATCTCCAACTTGAACCGACAGCCTTACGAGTTGTTTTTCAGAATTGCATTTCCCTGTTTGTACAATCATTAACTTCGCGTATTTTTATGCAGTCATTTGTTTGTACAATATTGCAATTTACGTGTTTGTGATTTAGTAATTTTCTTTCCACATGTCTGCAATCACTGTATACACGGATCGTCCAACAGTCGGCAGCAGAGTAGGTGGGGCAATGTCTGTTCTTCTCCACTGTCACATGCTCCGGTGCGCAGGCGATTGAGTGATCGCCAACAGAGCCATAGTTGGTCAGACCCTGCTGGTAGGGATTCGGCTGGTCGTAAACCCATTTTGACGACTGCTGGTGTTTCTTGCAGTCGCGTTTCCCCCATGTCTAGTCTGGTGCTGCTGGGCGATGAATTGAGCGTTGTCGTTTTGTTCATGAAGCCTTTCCATGACTTAAATCGGCGCGTAGTAGGCATGTGGTTGTGTAGTTGATGTGTTACGTCAGTTTCTTGTCTTGTTCTTTCTGTGTTGCTAGCAACAGCCCACATGATGTCCGGTGGACTATGCCAGCCAGCAGGTGTATGCTCTCGGTGTTGGTTGGTTTCAGGCAACCCGTTATGATTCGGCAGCAGTCGTGTAGGGCTGGGTTGAGTTTGTTTGCGTGTGTTGATCTCGCCCACACAGCACATGCGTACTCGGCGATGGAATATCAGAGAGCTAGGCAAATGGATCTTAGGGTTGGTGCTCTGCTTCTCCATTTCGAGTTTGCAAGTTTGCGGATGTTGTTGTTCCGTGCATATTCCTTCTGTTTCGTTTTACAGATGTGCCTTTTGTACGACAGTGTTCTGTCTAGGTGGATACGAAGATACACTGGTGTTGCTGTGTTCGCAAATTTGATGTAATTCCTTGTAACAATCAGTAGACGTTTTGCATCTCTGTTCCTCAGATGGAAGGCACACCCCTTGGTCTTGGATGGGTTTGTGCGTACTTAATTCACTTTGTAGTATCTTGTCATGTTTCCCAGCGCTGATGTGAGTGTCATTTCGATGTTGTGAGTTGTGACAGTTTTTGTCCTGAGATGTTAAACATAAGTCGTCTGCATTGATGAAGCTGCGAGTTTCGTGGTGGATTGGTTGGTCATTTGTATATATTTGTTCTATCAGGTTTAGCAGCTGATTTCCCTGGACGGAAGCCAGTATCAGTCGTTCGAAGAGTTTGTAGGCGTGGCACAGCAAGGAGATGGGTCTAAGGCTCTTTGCCTCACATGAGTCTTTTACTGGTTTCAGGATTGTCATTACGTTTGCCATGGGAATGTTGTTGTTGGTGACGCATTTGTTGAAAAAGCACAGCAACCAATTCCTTGCCTTCGGTCCGAACTGTTTGATAAGTTTGGATGTGGTCTAGGCATGTAGCTTTGCCGTTCTTCAATGCGTTGATTCCAGCATCTCCTTCGGCTGCATTGAACGATCTCCTAAGCCCCGGGTCATCGGGATATCGTTGTCGATCGAGACGTACTTTGTGTTGTTTGTTTGGCGTGCGTCCGTTTAGCAGCAATTCGTGAGCTATTTGGTTTGATGTTGTGATGTAGTGTTGCTTTGTTTTACGAGGGTCATTGCTGAGTTTTTTGTATCATGAATAACTTTCCACCCATTTCTCAGTCACTCCACGAACACGAAATTTAGTTTTTTTTAGTAATATTGAATGATTTACGGTGTCAAATGCTTTCTTTAGGTCAACAAAAACACCAAGTGTGTCCTTTTTGGTATCTAATGACGTACTAATTTCTTCGATTAGGTCAAGCAATGCATGTGAAGTGGACATTGAGGATCGAAAGCCATACTGGCTGTTGGACAGTTTATTTTTCAATAAATTGTTTAAAAAAATTATTATAGAGTTTTTCAAGTATTTTGGAAAATTGGCACAACAGCAATATTGGTAGTTGTCAAATTATGTTTTAGAACCATTTTTAAATAAAGGAATACCTTTTGCTATTTTCATGCGGGAAGGAAAAACTCCACTTTCAAAAGACTTGTCAACTATCGCTGTTAATGGCATAGTAATATATTGCATTACTTTTTTATGATTTTCGTATGTATATCATTGCTCTCTGTTGTTTTTACATGCACTGATGATCCCAGTGACTTCTTGTTCACATACTGGATTTAAGAACATGCTGTTTTTATTTTTGTTGTTAAGATAGTCATGAAATGATGCACCACATATATATATTGTTCTAGTTGTTTCCAGCACTCGGCATCGTTCTATTGACTGACTAGTCTGTATATTTTGTGGTTACTATGTTATGATGTTATGAGGTCTCATTCAACTAGTCAGCCTTTTTCAGAACATTATCGCCAAGCCGACCTTTCTATGCTGGGTGGTCACTGCCAGGGTGCTTGTCATCCTCAGTGGTTCTTTTACGTCCCAATTTGAGACGGGACCGACATTAACGTGATCTCCAAGTCACGAGGGATACACAGTCCCCAATGTTGAGAGCCAGGTTTTTACACCAAATATACCATACCTACCCGGTCCGAGTATTGAACTCGGGGCGCCGGCATGTCAGGCGGATGTGCTAACCACTACATTATCGCGCGCTCCCACTACACTATCGCGCCCCCACTACACTATATATATATACATACATATATGTATGTATATATATATATACTGTTATAACAAAAATATAAAGAAGTTGTTACGCATGTAGTCGATATTCCAAACCAGTACCAGTTATTAAAAAATAGAGTGCAAACAAAGTGATCCATCAAAGTTTATTTCAGTGAAATACTTATGTCACGATGTTCGAATAACATCACCGGTGATACTGAGCGTGGGGCAATACTGGAAGTCACATCCTGCGTCCAATGCCAACATATAACTCACGCACGTTTGATTAATTTTTATTTGAAACTAAAAACCTTTGTTGCACGTTTTTGCTCTTTGCTCCTAGTGATCTGATTAATGGCGTATTTACTTGATATCCTACAATATATCAAAAGGCAGCATAAACTATTCTGCCTTTTTCTGGTGACATGTGCCCTGTGGCGAGTACTCAAACATATAAATCTGGCTAACCGGTTATGTTGTCAATTTATGACGATTTTGTAAGCCAAGACATTCACCAGACGTGTTTAAAATTAAAAAGACCATTATACATTTACACGGGAAATTGATGAAACGTTCATCTACAGCGCAGGAAAATACGTCAAGTCAGCCACTTTTGATAACTGTTTTCTTAATGTTTACACTTTTGCACGCATGTGCGCGATGTTAGGGGTCAGGCTTTCAGCCAATAAGCGCCGAAGATCTTACGTCCTACGCTAGGGCCGGTGTAAAATTCACTTTTGTCTGCCGGGCCTGGCCGCAAAAGTAAATTTTACAATTATTTGCGGGCCTCGGTCGGGCTTGGGCCTACATTCTAGTTTGCTGGCATGGGGCAGTGCTGGCTTCATATATTTTGCATGCCAGGGCACTAACTACTAAGTGCGGGCCTGTCTTGGGCTAAAATTAAACTGCAGAGTGCCAATACCTACTCCATGGCCGTACCTTGGCAACTGTCATCTCTGCCAAGTATTTCAGCGTTACCATCACCCGAGACCTCAGCTGGGACCAGCACATTGACAACATCTGTGCTAAAGCCAACAAGACCCAGGCTTCATACGTCGCAAAATCAAGATCAGCGCCACCCAGGTGATGGAGTGTGCATACAAGAATTTCGTTCGTCCCACACTGGAGTATGCCTACACAGTACGAGACCTCTACACACAGCGCAACATTGACAAGATCGTGGGAGTCCAGATAATAGCCGCTCGGTTTGTGGTCAACCAATACCAGAAGACATCACCACAATGATCAACAGACTCAAGTGGCCTTCCCTCCAGCACCACAGAAAGGTGGCAAGATTGACCATGCTACATAAAATCCTTAAAACGATGCAATAGTAGCTCGTTCCAAACTCATTCCTGCCCCGATCAGACAAAGAAGAGGATATTCACAGCAGCTCTGTCATATCCAGTGTAGAACCAAGTACAGGCAACATCATTTCCTCCCCAAGTGCCTCATATCCAAATCTAGATCCTCCATAGTTAGATTATATAGGGGTGTGGGTCTTATTTTAATTGTTTATAACAAATAAATAAATATATTATATTTATATATTTGTATTTATATGTTTAACATTTTACTAATTTGTATATGTTTGTTTTGTTGGGGTTTTGTTTTATTTCTATTTTACATTTTTATAGTGAATACTCTCTATGGGTTTGACTCTCTAGATATTCTTCTCTTGGTAAAAAAAACAATTCTTAACTCCTCGCAACCCCCAAAGTGCGGCAGAATAATCAGCAAGAAAGGATGATGATGATGAACTAGCCGCTCGTACATGGCACATACGGGGTCAGCCCACTGTTGGTTTTCCCATAGGCGACCATGTTAACGTTTTGTCTGATTATAAGAAAACGTGACCTATAAAATGTCTTAAACTTCTCATCTGCTGTTACCATCATCTCATTGACATGCCGATAGATTTTAACAACAATTGCATACTTATTACTCCGCAAACAGGTCACACAGGCAAATTGCTGCCAAATATCCTTCCGCTTATTCAAATCATCTAGAAATCCACCATTTTACAGTCAACCCCTCCTACAATCACACATGAAAATCTCCCTACTCAAATGCACTTATGTTTAAGCATGTGAATTTTGTAAAAAAATAATTTCTCAAAAATACACTGCATTTTTCTTTAGTGTAACTATAACATATGACCCCATACACGCATACACGACGGCAACCGCGACCGGTTGCCGAGCCGGGATGATCACGCGTGATTGGCGTGACAAGCCAGTCGCCCTGTGCAGGGTTACTGACTCTGTTTCTGAATAGTCAACGCCTCGTACGGAATCCAATTAATCACACCCAAAAAATGTGATATCGAATTACGGAATGTCCTTTTACTAAAGAAAAGTCAGAATTTATATCATTTTATTAAAGTTGAAGTCATTTTACGGCATTAGGCCCCTACTGATGCATATTTGATGTACTATCACACTGTGGTTGAATTCACTTCCTCTGCATGTAGATGTGTTGTTGTATTAACGCTTTACATATAGCACTGTTGTTTGTGAGAGAATTTCCCCTGTAGGGACAATAAATAACATATTTTCTTGTAATGAAATCAATGTTGTTACGTGTTATAAGAATTGTTCGACATTTTAGGGAAAGACATTATATACTAGCAAACCAGTACGAATAGAAACGATTTTCAGACCAGTCACACGTATTTGTCTTGTGAGTAAGATGTCGGTCCTACCTGGGTCACGGTTCGGACGATCTTTCTTCAAGTTTCGCAGTTCACTGTCCTGTTCGTCATTGTGTTCACGCAATGCTCTCATGTCACTCGCCATCTGCGTAACTTGAGCTTGTAATGCGATCACGGAGCTCTTCCATATCTCAACGTCGACAGTGGGGCCTTGTGTCTGGCTGCAGTCGCTTGTTGGCACGTTGAACGTGTACACACAGCCATGATCGTTCGAAGTACTCTGTCCGACTGTTTGGTATAAAATTATGGCGATCAGCAGGATGCACACAAGTACAACACTTCTCGCCATGACGCCTTCAACGCAGATTTGATAGTTGTTTAACTATAACAAAGTAAGTCAGTCGTATTCCACTCTGACCTTCTGCCACGGCGACAAATAAGGCCAAATGGCGATCAGTAAGTTTATACTGCTATTGAAGGTTGAATCGCAGACTGCTACGTGCAAGGGTCGTATATAAATAGAATACGCCGGTTGAACAAGATCGCTAAGCCGCTATCAGTTGACACATGATACAGTGACGGTTGCACGAGCCAGTGACAGCCATGCTACTAACGGCAATAAGTCACTGCAGTCCCAGTGCCTATACAGCACAGCCCAGATAGCATTTCCGCACTGGGTCAACACTGGGAAAGGACGACAGCCTAAAGCTTGGAATGCCAACATTGGGCCGATGTTGGCTGTATGTCGACAAACATAGCTTGGCAGTAGCTTTGAATGGCAACCTTGAGCCAACGTTTGCTATATATCGGCAAGCATAGCTTGGAAGTAGTTTGGAATGCCAACCTTGGGCCAATGTTGCATGTTGAATGTATGTCGGCAAACATAGCTTGGCAGTAACTTGGAATGACAACCTTGGGCCAATATTGGCTGTACGTCGGCAAACATAGCTTGGCAGTAGCTTGGAATGCCAACCTTGGGCCAATATTGGCTGTACGTCGGCAAATATAGCTTGGCAGTAGCATGGAATGCCAACCTTGGGTAAATGTTTGCTATATATTGGCAAATACAGCTTGGCGGTAGCTTGGAATGCCAACCTTGGGCCAATGTTTGTATGTGTCTGCAAACATAGCTTGGAAGTAGTTTGGAATTTCAACATTTGGCCAACGTTGGCTGTATGTCGGCAAACATAGCTTGGCAGTAGCTTGGAATGCCAACCTTGGGCCAATATTGACTGTACGTTGGCAGACATAGCTTGGCAATAGCTTGGAATTCCATCATTGGGCCAACATTGGCTGAACATCGGCAACCATAGCTTGGCAGTTGCTTGGAATGCCAACATTGGGCCAATATTGGCTTGTATGTCGGCAAACATAGCTTGGCAGTAGCTTGGAATGCCAACATTGGGGCAATGTTCGTGGTACGTCGGCACATGAATTTCTGGCTATACTGTCGGCACAGTATAGCTAGGAATGTCATCCAGTTGTATACTAAATAATATTTACTCTATAATAAAAGATGGGTATTGAGGGTAGATAATAGTGCATTTCACCAACACAAATCTTTAAAACTATAGCAGATCTGGTACCTTTGGAAAGGTATTTGAATATTCTTTTTAAAGATGTCATAATGAATACGTAATTATAGTGTACTGACGTCATTATGACCTCATTCATATGCTACTAATTACTTTACATTTTAGTCCGTAGTTCAGATAGATGAAACCCTCCCACCGAGATTATTTCTGCGACAATGGTTTTCAAGACATTCATGTTATACTAATGTGAAATCCAATTGTATCTACCTGTGAATGGATGCGATCGTGTAGTTTTTAATGATTTATTACAACTGGCATGATTAGTCAAAGAAGGGGGTAGGTGTAGATATTAGTCCACTTCATTAACGCACATCAGACAAACCGTAGTAAATGAGGGATCGATGGAAAGCTATTTGAGTACTCTTTCCGAAAATATCATAACGAATATATAATTATGCTATAACAACGTCATTATGTACTACGCTATAAATAACTCTACATTTTAATCCTAGTTCAGATAGGTGAAGCCTTTCCACCAAGGGAATTTCCGAAATATAATGTATAAATATACAATACAATTGTTTTCCACCCAGGAATGGATGCTTTCGTGTAGTTTTATTTATTTATTACAACTGGCATGATTAATCCCAGAAGGGATGAGGGTAGATATTAGTCCACTTCATCATCACACATCAGCCAAATTTGATTGACTTGCTGTAAACCAATCGAGTTAGATCATTTAATTATAGAAATCAAATCGTGAAATTGAATCAGTTAATAAATACATAATGATAATTATATAAGCAGACCGCCTGTTTATATTCTGCTGATTCACCCTGACATGTAGAATTTACGTCTCGCAATAGCGGGTTGTCACTAATACACTGCATCGATCAGTGTTGTAACTTTAGTAAATAACATCAACATTAAACAGATCACGTGAAATAAGGTCATTTTATGTATCCCTATCAGTATAAATAGATGACAAATTCATACACTATAAAAACACAACACATTACAGGCATGTTTTCATTTACGTGCTTGGTATTCTTTCATTTATTTTACCCATGTGAATCAGAGTATTATGATGTGCATATCACTGTGCTCTCTAGCTGAGTATCCACATGTTATGGTTTTCCGATCAAGGCCTGCTAACGCTTGACTGATGGGATTTTATCAAAGGTCAACCACCGTGCAGCTGCTCGCCATTTGGGGTAGGAGCTGGTCTGAAAAATATTAATCTGCGGGAAGTCAACCCACCCGCAATAGTCTAAAGTTGCATATTGGACAAAGCTTTAACTCTGTGTGCGTGTGCGTGTGCGTGTGCGTGTGCGTGTGCGTACATGTTTATACTGTAATATATATATATATATATATATATATATATATATACATATATATATATATATATATATATATATATATGAAAAGTTATTTGAATAATGTTCATGTCAGTAAAACTGTTTCACAGATGTCAGTTCTCCCATGTAATTTTGGTGTCAACAGAAATATGTCTGATATGTAGTCGTTCGTCAGCATGATTAACCCCTATAGATGGCAATAAAAAGACTATCTACTAGACGTCATTGTAAACCATTCTGATAAAATTATGTTGTTCACATGATTAAAATACCGTTAAGCACGGTTATTAATAATATCATGTGCCTGCCCACTGGGACGTGCCAACCTACGTGCGACATAAACGGGACGATGGATGTTATCCTTGAATACGAGATGTCCGTCGATGATATACAAAAAGAAAGAAAAACAGTGAAGCTGATGACGTTGATGAAGAACAGGACGAAAAGTTCGACAATTATAAAGATGGTGTCGAAGATATGAAACTGGTCAGGTATACAAATGTGACGATGATGAAGATGACGAAGACGAAAGTATAGACGAGATCATGATGATAATGGTGTTAATGATTAAGTTAAATATGAACTTTGTTTCTGGCTGTTCGGAGCACCTGGAGGGTTGCTTGGCTGGGCGAGCACTTATGTTCCTCAAAGGCTTCTCTTGGCCTCGATAACTGGAGTCATCACACTGTAGTTAGCCTCGAACCAATCATTTATGTCCATTGACTTCTTCATTCCAAAGACTGTGATAGCAGCGTTATGGACTGTGCCGCGTAGATGGTCCCATGTCTGAGTGGCAGTGTCAAGTGGAAGACTGTTGTTCAGTGCATCCTCCATAACCTCTCTAAATAGTGCTGCTTTTTCGGGATGCGATGTCTTGCTCACATCAAAGCGAGGTTTTCCTTCGCGTTTAGAGACGTAAGCGTGATAAAGTAAGCACACCTGCAATATGCAGTGACGTAATCGTGGTAGAAAAAACACATCGGCTATTTACACATATACACCCAAGGTAGAAAATATACATAACGACCAAAGACGACAGAAACACAATAAGGTACGAATAATCAACAGTGGATCAAATAAAATACAAATGCTTCACTTGCTTATCTAGCATCATCGTGGGCATCAAATGAAATTAAGGTTACTTTAAAATGACGTTTCTTTTCAAATCGAAATAAAATATAACGTCAGTAAGTTATCATTAAACAAAACTATCGCTATTGAACGTAATTGGTCACGTCAGGCATTTATACAAAACAATTGTACACTGAAAAAAATATATATATTATAGCGGATCTGTTTCTACTTTCTTAATTGTACGTATATAGTCTAAATTACAAGAGACAATTATGGAAAACATTTGACGAACACGCGGTAGGAAAGAACTATGCTGGAGTGTCCACAACATTTGCTGATTCTTACATTTCCTCCTCCGAAATTCCTACGAAACGCAAAGCCCACAGATCTCCATCTGCACGCTGTAAATGGAATACCGTTGGATGAAGTTTGAATTGATTGTGATTATGAGAGAAAGCGTTATATGCTTGATATAGTTATAGTTCTTATCTTAAATCCTTCGTGTCGTAATTTCTTTCCGAATGTATCGTGAGAACACAACAAATATACCTACCATATATTATTGCGTTTAAAAAAACGTATTCTTGCGTTCGTGCAAACAAGTTGCTACCATCCGATTTGATTTGGTTGCATAAGAACATTACAGGTGTAGTTTTTGCGCAGATTTCCGTAGTGTATAAAGCATAACTATTGCGTAAGGAGTACTGCTTATACGAGGTTTTTTATTCAGAACGTATGTATACGATTGTTGTGGAAATTCAGGTGGGATGAAAAGACAATGAAACACATGCACAGTAATATTTGCTAAGTGTGTTATTGAAATCTTTAACAAATACATGCGTGAGAATTTGCATTTTGCATATTAACCGCAATGATTTTGGTCCACGCTGATGCTTATGACACATTATATGTTTTTTTCTTCGCGTTCGTGGTTTTATAATTCCCGTGTGTTCGCGGTGTTAGTACTCACGTGTTTTTGCGATGTTACTACTCATGTGCGCTAGAGGTGATACTATTTGTGTAAGTTCGGGTTTTATTACTCACGTGTGTTCGCGGTGTTCGCGGTGTTTTCGCGGTGTTGTTTTTCAAGAGGTGAATGGAGAGCAATACTGCGACGGAGATGACACCGACGGCGATGACGATGACGATGGCATACCGCCAGCGGAATAAACGCCATGCGAGGTTCCATCTCGAAGGTCAGCGTGATCTCATTGGCGTTGTTCGTAGCCGTCATGATTGCTGCACCCTAGTGCTGAACGTCGCGTTCAAATGCAGCAGTGAATGCTCAAACGACCGCAGTATTTCTACTACTACAACACTCAACACTTATTCGCGCACTCCGGGTCCACCACCAAGTTGTGCAAACAAAACGTAGGCGGCCTGTGAGATCCGATAGATCCAGAAATGAGCGGATATCATTGGTCAATAGAAGTGCTGCCGTCTAGATAGTTTACCTTCTCCATATCGGCCATCTCGTATTGGACATTGGACTGACGCAAAGTGTATTCTCGTCAACACAACGCCTTTGATCACGCGCAAATGTAAATATATAAATATATAAACTTTCCTTTCTTCATTTCTGTCAGTTATGTCGGTTACCGTGCCAGCAATTATATATAGTCTACATACAAACACCCATATGGCTGTTACCGTCACAGCAATAGTCTGGTGACACACACCCATATGACTATTAACGTCACAGCAATAGCCTGGTGGCAAACACAAATATGATTTTTTGCGTTAGGTGGCATCACATCACTTCGGCGATTCAGCTTTAATGCATCACACGTTCGCAGGTTTTGTATAAGCCACATGACGACTTGTTGTGGAGTTTGGGGTTAGGTACGAGTAGGCATTTGGAAAAAATATGGGGACAGAAATGGGAGACAAGGTGTGATAAAGATGGGAGACGAAGTGGCCGGCAAGATGAGAGACAAGAATGGACACAAGTTGGGAGACAAAAGTGGTGGAGAAAGTGAGAGACAATGTGGAGGACAAGGTAAGAGAGACACGATCTGAAATAAGGTGGGCTATGAGGTGAATGGGTGTCCCATGTCGTCTCCCAACTTGTTCTTCAAACGTCTACTCAAACCTAGCGCCAGGCCCAGGCTCCGCAATGAGCCGCCATTTGTTTCTTGTTGCTACAGAACCTGGAACTTTTCACTGCGATGGGAACGATACAACATTTAGTTTGGGTACATTTCATTTTTTTTCTTTATACATTTTTTACTTTCCATCTTCGAAACTACACCACCATTAGTGTCTCTTACAAAAGTAAGGCTACGTAGGGTGAAAAATGTCTGCCCAAATTTTGATACCGTAGTTAATAGGCCTCGATGGATTCGAACCTCGATCGACCGCCCGGTGCGACTAGCTGCTGATATACAATACCCTCCCTGCACCCGCATCCGCACCCGCAACCGCACCCGCACCCGCATCCGCACCCGCACCCGCACCCGCACCCGCACCCGCACCCGCACCCGCACCCGCACCCGCACCCGCACCCGCACCCGCACCCGCACCCGCACCCGCACCCGCACCCGCACCCGCACACGCACCCGCACCCGCACACGCACACGCACACGCACACGCACACGCACGCGCACGCGCACGCACCCGCACCCGCACCCGCACCCGCACCCGCACCGCACCCGCACCCGCACCCGCACCCGCACCCGCGCCCGCGCCCGCACCCGCACCCGCGCCCGCGCCCGCGCCCGCACCCGCACACGCACCCGCACCCGCACCCGCACCCGCACCCGCACCCGCACCCGCACCCGCACCCGCCCCAACCCCGCACACGCGGTAGCAAATGTGCCATGGCTAAGAATTTTTATCGAAAAGTTGACGCAACTTTTGCGCAAGAGTGTATTCTAAAGAAACACAGTTGGTTCAAGGAATTAGGTTAATAATATTGGACTTTCATGAAACGAAATGATGACAGCAGTGTGCGCTTAAAATGGTTAAATTAATTTTTTTAAATCGAAATTCAATGATGTTGCCTTGAATTTTCCGTGCATTGACACAATAATATCAAGTCATACATTTAGTGAACAACAGTACAGAATTGTTCGTAAGTCATATACAACAGAATAACGTACACTAAATGCTGTAATTTGACCAGTAAGGCTCATTATTAATCTATAGGAATCCATACATTTAAATATAGTATAATTATATTTTCCTTGGATTTAATAGGGCTGTGTTGCTTTGAAAAGTGTTCAAAGATTACTTTTACTCTTGACAATATTATACGACGTGTAGGTACGTTTTCGTGTAGTATTACACCGTTAGAAGTATATGCACGTTGTCGTGTAGTATCACACAATTAGAAGTGTAAGTAATAATTATAGTAATAATTTAAACATTTATTATGCGCCGTGTATCCGAGTATCCGATTGTAAAGACGCTACAAAAGTAAAATATAGGTCATGATCAATTGATATACATTAAAATAAAGCCAATATAACTGATATTGACACCCAAGTGCAATCAGTATCGACTTGGTGATTTCACATAAACAATACAAGCAATGCACACAAAACAAAGTAAAGCTACATTACCAGAAATGAAAGACTTACGAAGCTGGCACGGGCTAGAATTTCAAAATGTGTATCAAATCATGATTTTGGAGACATTTTGAAGTTCCTCAATTCGATTTTTGTTATGATTTCTGGGAAGCAAAGAGGTTCCTAAGTATAGATCTAAAATATTGTCAACACCATTTTCATGAGTTTTCTTTGGTGTCCGTTGGAACAGGATGATGTTGTTTGACTTTTACACTCATGCCTACTACGATATCCAACTGTTTTAGGTACAAAATGACTTATGGTGGATCAAAGTACGACGGCTGACATAACTTGTTTCATGTCACAGAGTATATTGGCCTTCAGGAAAGTAATGAATAAGTTTGTTATATGATGTCTGGAGCCAACATAATTATTATAGATTTTATCTGCATGGTTCGTTTGGTTAGTTGAGATAAAATATATGTTTATAGTTGAACATTCTATCTGAATGTCGTAGTAAACACTTTTACATCACGTTCACGCTATGAAAGATAGTGTTCAGACAAAATATAAACGCTCAGCTTACTAGTTGAAGCAAAATTTTATTACGATAACCCATGAATATAACACGTCATGTTGCTATGACAGGATATACCATTCGTTATGTCATAGATGCACACAGAACGGCAACGTTTAAAGACACCATCACAAACGTTGAACTTACAGTAACTATAATTTATATTACGTCCGTACCTAAGAAGCACTAAATAAAGTAATAAACTCACCATTCAACACGCTCAGTCAAATAGTACATTACATGGAGCGTACATCACTGGATGTCGTAATAAACACAGTGGATGTCGTAGTAAACATTGGATTTCGTAGGAAACACATGCTATATCATCCTAAACAACAATTTCTTTACATTAGGATCAGTTGTACATATCGATAATTTGACTGTCGTCAATCAGTATTCAATTAATTAATAATTAATTATAGCCAATATTTTATAGCACTTGCTAAGTATTAATGGTTATGTTAACAAACGGTTTTCCAGGATGGACCAGTGTGCACCAAGGTAAAGATCAATATTTAAAAAACAACTCCCATTTCGAAATTATTTTACATACACATTCATAAGTCGTAGTCATATATTCTTTCATCAATCAGTGCGTTTTCATAACTCGATGTAGTTCAAATTTAACCAACAATACTTAATATTGACAAAATGCACATTGTAACCATACACTTTCTGGGAAAAGATAAGGTAGACAACAACCAACTAACATTTCTGAATATCCGCCGTCATCTGTTGGATACTCGAATTTACCTAAATAAACGTTTTAACAGGACAAGGTGGATTACAACGTTTTCTTACTGGCGGATGTCGTAGTAAACATTTTAAAATGATGTCGTAGTAAAACCATTTACTTCTCCAGGACGTTGTGGCTAGAATTATATAATGGCTTAGCTTTAATTACATACTTATGGTACCATTGTGATGATCTATCTGCGTCATGTTTTCTTTAAGCTCTGAAATAAACAGTTTTGGAGAAAATGTGTGTCATAATAAATAGTTCTTAAATATGATGCAACAATGTTTGACATCTATTCTTGTGCGTCTACGTCTCAATCTTGCCAATAAGGCATGATTTTGGATCTATGTTTATTGGCAGACACATTAAGCACTCAAGTACCTTTAGAAGTATATTCCTTCTGTTTAGCAAAGTACTGCAAAATTGGATGTCGTAATAAACAGCGTTTTGGAGACATTTTATAAGCGTGCACTCCACAAACAAATATTGCAAATATTACCATGATTTGTTCTGACAGTAATCTCAAACGTTTGTTCTACGGATAGGAACAGTTGAAAGTATCATTTTTGTCAGGGGTATTTTTTATATTCCAATGCCAATTTTAAAACGGTGATGTGAACATTGATTCTTGGTTACGGGGTTGTGATCCAGAGTCTATAAAACTTATATTATTACACAAATAAAACATACATATTCGAACTTAGATTAGCTATATATACTCATGCAACTATTACTTATGTCCAAATATGTGATGGTATTAGTTCCACAGCCAATCAAAGTGCGAGTACACCCTATTTTTGCTTTGGTACATATTTTGTAAGTCTAGCTCTGACGTGATGAACGGCGTTACTGCCCGTCAGAGTCACTCTGTGATTCTGTTTCATCCTAGAAACAGAAGATAACAAACTTTATTTAACGTTTTAATTATATTTTCAACGTTTACTAATCTTTCATTTTAATAACTTACGTATACGTCTGTGTGTACGCTCGACCACACATACACGCGCACACTGACATGTATACAAAATTGTTCATGCGAGAAATCAAAGATAAACTCGACTATTTATAAACCATAATGGTGACAATAAAGTATACAGTATTTAATGTCGCATCAGTTCCTTAATAATGTTAACTAAATATAAGGTCACATGTTTACAAATAATTACAAGATTTTCTTGCTTTCATTGCAATACAGTCTGGTATGTTTTGACAGTTGAAGTGTGGATGACTTAGAAACAATGTTTATTTATAGTTGCCATAGTTGCATAGTTTATATTTCACGAGCATGAATTGCAACAGTTTAAATTACAAAGATACACAACCAGCACCGCCAAATCCACAGTTTCTTGAGTTACTCCTTTCCTTGGTCACGAAAGTAAAACGTTGGTTTTTTGTATGGGTTCTAGTCGTAACATGACGTCAGTGTACCAAACGTTAATCACACGGCTACATGATTGGATTTTCATTTACAGAGCCAGATAAGTCAGGTTAACGACACTAACGAGGGATGGATAACACTACCGAGACGTTGTCATATTAAATGTACTTACACCTTCGAACCTGACTCCAAATTCGGCGACCAGCCGCTCGTATACGTCTAATGACAGGTGACAGTTTTCGAGGCTGAAAAATAACGTAAACATATAACAAAGGTCATACGTATTCCAGTTACTTGGGTCGATAACTCTTATTACAAGGAACAGTAATATTATTACTACAATATGATCTACGTCGAAATTACAGCTTTCAGTGTCATTAAATACAATAAGTTATTACTGGACCCTAGAAACGTTATTTGTCGTAAGCAAAGCTAGAATTGTCGAGCCAATGTCAACAAACACATTTTATTACTCACAATATTTTCAAGTCTGGCATTGCCCTCAGCGCCGCCGTCACATCCTGCTCCACGGCTGAGGTGATGTCGTTCCCTTGACATCTGTTATTAAACCTAGTTGTAATTTATCGTAGAAACATTGTATATTGCGATATTAATCATTATTACATATTAATTCTTTTAGAGGGAGAGAAATATATATGTATATATATATATATATATTTCTCTCCCTCTAAAATAATTCATATGTAATAATAATTAATATCGCAATATATATACATGTATACACAAACATATCAAGTGCGTAATGTTTATTTAATAGTATCTACATATAAACAAGTGGTGTATCAAATGTCATTAAAGTCATTCAACTGATTTAAATAAATGAACTTAATATTTTACAAAAGAAAGCAATCACAATAACTACCAAGTCTCATTGCCTCGCCCACTCGGATAACTTATTCAAGAAAACCAACTTACTAAAACTAAATGACATATACAAATATCAGCTGGGTGTGTTTATGTACCAATTTAATAACTACATACTTCCAACCAGTATGTTAAATTTTTTTAATAAAAACATTGATTTACATAGACGTAACACAAGAACGTATACATACTATTTTATACCTCTGATTAGAACAAACATAAATAAATTCTCTCTTAAATACATGTGTCAAAAATTCTGGAATTCTTTGACAACTGAAATTTAATAGTCAATGGCAGTAGGTCTATACCGATTCAAAAAGAAACTTAAACATTTGTTGTTTTTCCTTTATCAAGAAACTTAACTAATTCCAGTAATATCAACTGTTTTATCTTTATTATTAAGTTTAAAAAATTAGATTCTTGAATTGGTTGTCTATACCAATAAATTATTTACCTGGATTTAAACAAACTTAGTTAAGTAATTGAAAAGTTAAAATGTTCAAATGTTATATATGTTTAAAGCATTTACTAGTTAAGTAATTATATTCTTATTGACATGGCATTATTGTTTTTTTAATTAACAGTTACTGTTTAACATTACATTTGTTTTCGTCATGGGTGGTTCCGCTGTAAGCCCTTGCGGGTTTATTAGGAATCTTCTTAGTTGCACTACAATACTATACTGTATTACTTTGTATTGTATTTTTGCAACTTAAAAAAAATTATTATTATTATTTGTTTCAGGGCCAACTTTCTTTGATGCCCTGTAATTTAACTCGTTCATTCGCTCCGTAAGGTATACTATTTAGGGTGAATGTATTAACATATCGGGTAAATTCGAGGTTGCTGAGTTTGGCGAAAACCGGCATTAAACCGGGGCGGTTGCCGTGTTATGTAAGAGTAGTTTTGTAGTTTGGGCCTAGAAAGGGTTTGGTGAATGGAAAGAGAAACGAAGTAACGGCAAATGTTTCCCAACAAATATGCTATCTTTACGGCGCACCATTGAAGCCACATGGACAAAACTGTCATTATTTGAACACGCTGCACCAGGTTCGTAAAACCTGGACAATCTGGAATGGATTGATGAGGCGTCGAAATAGAAAACGTATGATGCACATTCACGAGTAGGAGTCGCAGTTTCCGGTAGTTTAACAATAATACTAATATGAAAATAAAAGTTTCAGTGCCAGTATTGTGGTCTGCATCAAGCAAGTCCAAAAGTATATTAATTACAATTAAAACAGTGATATGATAATTGATTATTATATCATATGACAACCTACCATGCTTTACAAACATGCACTATATACAATGTGTGTTTGTTGGGCGTCCAATTCGTGCGATAGATAGATCAGATCTAGTTCACTATTGTCTCACCATTTAATGGTGTGCAGTAACATTGCACGTTACACCCCTTTTTACCAGCGATTGGTGCATCCGACTGTATTACAATTTAGCGACATTGTGATTTATATTTGGTACGAACGCGAAAATAAGAACGTGAGTTCTCCGTGTTGAGCGACTGACGCCTGCGATTCTGATCTACAAATCACCAGGTGTTGTTTAATTTATTCGTGACATCAAAACGCAACCCCGAATAGACAGTACAAGTCTAGACGTGTTTACTGACCCCAACAGTGTTAATTCCGGACATCCATTCCGGACTGTGTCAACGAGGAGGCGAAATCCGGCATCTGTCAGGCGACACCAGACTACCCTTCAAAAGATAAACAGACAATTCTTTAATTTGTTTCAAGACCGACGACAGACGGCGGCGTCAGCGTTGAGTCTTTGAGTTAGGCAAAGTAATGTGACATTGACACGTCTGTATTGTCACAAATACTTCTACAACTGTTAGTCGTGTTACACTGTTCCATGCCTTGTCCTTGAAAGGTTTGGTCATTGTCAACTGAATATGAAATTTTGCACAACATTCTGAATAAACGTTTGTATAAACTATCAATATTTTAAAGCACTAGCCGTTATTCCGTCAGTAGAGTGCAACTATATTGTTAGTAAACTTGTTTTAAGTGAAATACTTACAATTTGTTTAATGAGGAAACAAAGTTTCGCAAATACTACCACGCAAATTCGTCATGGCGGCTGTGCATAGTTCTACGATAAGACAGCGATTCGCTAAATTAATCGCACGGATCCGTTTCGTTATATGAATGAATTAATTAAATGAAATTTATTAGACCAATATATCAATAATTACAAATACATATTATAACTGAGTGTGTACAGTAAGTCAGGAGACTCCCGTTAAGGCATTTTACGCCGCTGCCACGATAACCTCCTTGAATAATAATACTGTTTACTACGTAATTTAACGCTAATGCATGAACATGTCACAGAAAAGATTATAATCAAAAGTACGTACAGTAGCTGACATATACATGTGCACATATTTGCATATAATGAGACATTATGCAAAATCAAAAAATGCATCAACATACATTACAATAAATTTTAATTAATTATCATCCACATAATTATAACAATTAATGATAGTACAATCATTCTGATATATTTCAGTAGTGTATCTTTTAATATAGGTGGATAATCCATGGATACTGTGTGTGAATATTTTATTAATAATGACATCGGGAGAATTATTGAATATCTTTGCTATGCTGAATCTGATGTTTCCTTTGGAGAATTCGTGATTTAGTCTAGGGATAAATACGTTTGTGTATTCCCAAGTAGCGTGCTGATGGCGCTGGGTATTGAATAAGAGTATGTTTTGATTGAAATAATCAGGCAGCTGCTTGTTGATCAATTTATAAATAAATTTGAGTAGTTGAATTTTATATATGTCATCAAGCTTTAAAAGGTAAAGTCTCTTAAAAATTAGTTCACTATGAGCCAGGTAATCATAAGCCAAGTAATAAGGTATAATTCTAACTGCCCTTTTCTGTAATTTGATAATTTTATTATTTAGGTTATTCTTAGTTCCCCAGACCAACACTCCATAATTGAGATGGCGTACGATTAGGGAGTTATATATTGTTCTCACGATGTGGATTGATAGGATATGTTTGAGACTATTTAACACTCCTATTGTTTTGGATATTTTTGAAGTCAGTGCATACATTTGATACCGAATATATTAAAATTATCTACATATTTAATATTTGATCCAGCTATTCGAAGGAGAGGAAGCTGAACCTTTTTTGTGGCATATGAAATATCATGGATTTTGTTTTCTTAACATTTAGTGAAAGTTTGTTCACTTTGAGCGAAATACTTATTTTTTCTAATTCACTATGTAGTCTTTCATTGTGAGTATCATAGCGTCAGTTAGAATTTAATGTAGTGAATAATGTAGTGTCATCTGCACACCCTATGAACGTAAATGAATTACTAGAGTGGATAATATAATTCATATATATTATGAACAATAAAGGACCCAATATCGAGTCTTGGGGAACACCCATTGTTATATCGGCTTCTGACGATTTAGCGTTATTAATCTGAACACACTGTTTCCTGATGCCTTTGCAAAATTCTAGCGCTGAATTTGTAAACCCATGAAACTGTAATTTAGAAAACAATATATTATGGTCAGGGTGTCAGACGCTTTTGACAAATCTAGGTACACATTGATTGGTGTCATACCTTGATCAATTTCCTGAGATATTCTGTCGATGAGTTCAAGTATAGTTAGTTGAGTGGAGTGATGTTCTCTAAAACCATAGTGTCCATTGTAATACAAATTATGAGATGAGAAGTACATATGAATATGATTGATCATTATTCTTTCAAAGATTTTGGAAATTGATGGTAATACGGAGATTGGACGATAGTTATCAAGTGATGTGATATCGCCTTTTTATAAAGTGGTATTACTTTTGCAATTTTTAGGGGGTCAGGAAAAATGCCAGTTGCTAGTGACTGATTAATTATGATAGTTGAGAGGTTTGCAAATTTATTACTTTTAATAATTTAGTGGAAATGCCATCATTACCACAACTAGGTTTAGGTTTTAAGCTATCTAATACGTTTGTGGTGGTTTCTTCACAAATTGGTTTAAATGCGAAATTATGTAATATTGGATTGTGTAGGTAATCCATGAATTTTGCGTTGTTTGTATTAGTTATCTCAGCTGCTAGCTTAGGTCCTACGTTTGTAAAAATCCAATTACATTTGTTAGCAATGACATTAGTGTCACTTTTCACTTTATTGTCAATCGAAAACTTAATAGGAAATTCCAATTTCTTCGAAGTCCGATTAATAACTTCTTTGATAGTACTCCATGTTTGCTTAATGTCATTCTTACATTTTTCAAAACGATTTTGATATTTAATATTTTTTTGGCATTACGAATGATTTTTTTCAGAATTCTTTGATAAGTGGCTAAATTAGTTTTACGATTTAAATAATGCTCGGAATCTGCAGGTGTTTGTTTTATTTTCATGCATAATTTATTTTTGTTAGTAATTGACCGGATTATACCTTTTGTGATCCACTGAGACTTGCTGTGTTTATGCTTATTGAATTTGATCGTACGTACTGGCAAGTGTTTATATTTTGGTTTGGATATTACTTCATTAAGAATGTTGAGATTGTCAGTTGGACTGGCATGGTTAATTGGAGCATGCTTTGGACTCTAATTGATTTGGTTCTAGATAATCTAAAAATATGAAGTATGATAGGTGATCTGATATTGTGTTTATTAATACACCAGCAGTTGCCTGTAAGAAGCCGTGTGATAGCTTACACAGGAAATTGTTTATGAGCGTACACTTTCTACTCGAAAGCCTGGTGGGTAGTGTAATTATAGGGACAACAAACTTGAGCAACAATAGAATCAATAAATCACCAATATTGCATTGTCTTTAAAATACATCAATATTGTAGCCACCAGAAATTATGACTTCACTTTTACATTTTTGAAGATGATCAAATAAAGGGAAAAATTCATCAATTAATGTCTGACATGTTTCGTTGTTATGCCTTGATGGTCTATATATATATTTCCTAATATAACTTTTTTGTCAAGTTGCTTTCATGTAATTTCAATAAATTGTCCTTCCCATACTTGTGAATTCTGATAGATATTTATTGAATTATAATCATATTTGTTCCATAGGTAAATTGCTAAATCCTCCATGCGCGGTACATATTTTACCTTGCGCAGTTTCTCACCAGGTTTCCTCAGTCAGTGACCCAGCATAGTTTTACACATCTTCATTACTGCATCATTTGTGTCTTTCTCAGTTTCTGGAATGCCGTAGACAATTAGGCTGTTTCTGCGACTGTACTGCTCTAGTTGGTCAATTTAATTGGGCAACATTTTACTTCGTTGCTGGGCATCGGCAGCACGCGCATGTACCGCAGCGATCGCCTGCGTAGTTTTATTTCAGTGTCCATGCTACAAGCTTCATAGATTTGTTGCTTGATCTCGTTCATGGGTAGCGGGTCCACATGCCGCAGCTCAATGGCCCGTATTCTTTCTTCCTATTCAGCAGTACGTGTCTTTAGATCGTCACGAAACACCTTGAGCTGTTCGTCGATCATTTCTGAGATCTGTTTCGAGAGTGTCTTTTCGAAGTTGGTAAACCTGTCTTCAATTGTATCCCGGAAGGACTTTATATCTACTGCAAAGCTTGGATCACTCTCTGACATTGCTATGGTGTTAGTCGACCCCTCCTTCTGGTCACAGGCTTGTTGTTGGCCATGTCCAGCTCGTTGGTAACGTAATTTGCTAGATTCAAGTGCACTGAAGCTTGTTCGCTGCTGCTCACGATTTTAGGTGGTTTTGCATGAATTGTGGCACTCATGGCTTTTATAAAGTAACTCTGGCTAAGTGTGTCCCGGCTTTATACCTTTCTGCTCACTGGGCTATCGTCGTCTAGCCGTCACGAAGTCTCAAAATCACTCAAAACTGCGATACCCGGGAGCTCGCCAGCAAGCCGCTTCAATCACGCTGCCTCGCTTTCGCCTGGCAACTGGCCGCATTGCCTTAGAAATACATATGTGGTCCACGGTCAAACTGGCCCTGTATTGTATTTATATAATTACTCCCTTCATTTGCAATGACCGAAAGTAAACAAAATATGCAGACAATTCGTACAGCTATTTTTTTTAACCAACAATGATATTCGACAGCCATATAAACTATCTCCGGCCGCCGGCAGTAGTTTTATAAATCGACGGGTCAGCGCTGTCAATCATGCATCACGTGAACTTGCTGCGAGCGAAACTAGATTTAAAACCCATTATGGTTGACAAGGCAAGCCTCTCCATACGAGGACACAAGGATGAGAGTGACTCTAATGTTATCCAATTGTTTAGGCTTCGCTTCGTTTGATGGCATAGTTTAAGAGAAAAACAGATAACTACACAAATGCCGAAATACAAAATAACATGTTGCAGATCACGGGCTCAACAATCTTGCGAGAAATTGCTAGATGCTTGCACAACTCAGATTTTTCAGTATTATGACTGACGAACCGAATGACTTATCGAACTATGAACAGCTTGTAATTTGCATAAGATGGGTAGACGATAAACTAGATAAACTTGTCTTCACAAATTCGAAATCTATCATCACAGCCTTGATCAAAGATTATTTAATACGAATGAATCGTTCCATAACACAGCTAGAGAGCAATGCTATAATGGCTGCAGTACCATGTCAGGAGCAAAAACTAGTGTAGCTACATAAATGAAGAACGCTGAACCTCGGTGCTTGTATTGTCACCGCTACGGACATACTATGAATATGGCATGTGTGGATTGTATCAGGCGAGTGAAGATAACCAAAGAAGCATTGAATACCACATATAACAAATTAACAAACTAGTCAAGAAATCCCCAAAGCGTGATGCAAAACTGCAGGAAATTAAAGACCATCTAAGACAAGAGGTTTCCAAACCGTCCCCGGGCATTCATTTGCTATATCCTACGCGATGGACTGTTCGTGAGTCAGCGATTCAAAACATTGTCAACAATTACCCCTCTTTGAAAGAGCTATGGACATGGACACTGGACAATTATTCAGATACAAAAATGAAAATACGGATTCGAGGTGTTGATTACCACGTGATGAAATTATATTTTTATGGACCTGCTTTGGGTGAATGTTTACTTCGTCATGCTGACAGCCTAGGTATAGCTCTGCAAAGGCCAAACTTGTCAGCGGCTGAGAGACAATCAATTGCGTCAAAGACTGTGAACACTAGTTTGAGCAAAGCAGAAAAGAGAGACATCGAAGAACCTTCATTGCCGAGACGCAGCTAAACTTGGCTGTGCCACAGTAGCGCCAGAGTACTTCAAAACACGAAACCTTCTATACTGGACCATATAATATGAGGCTCTGGACTATATGAGGAAAACCATGATCGAAGCACGATTGGACCATTTGATGATGTTGTATATTCATAAGGACAAAACAAGCGTCCCGTGTATGGTAGCAGTTGCCAATGATTTTTGTATGGGAATCCAAACATCTTTGGGGTATATATGGGAAATTTGTCTCTTCCGATCTTGCAAATGTCCAATCCACAGTGAGCGAGATATCAATCCGAACGAAGATTTCATTTCCTGAATGATACAGTGGAATCTCAGTGTTGCGATCGCCCTCGAGAGTGGGCCAGCGTGACCTCAATTACGAGATGATCAAATCAGCGAGATTAATTTCCTATTCTCTAAATGTTGCAAAGTGGCTGTTTTACCAAGTGACCATGAATTGAGGTTCCACTATATATGCAAGCAGGAGTGATTGATGTACTTCGGTGTACGTGTTCACGTAGGAATACTTCATATAAATGATGTTGGAATTACATTGATTTGTTATGTTGGTAGTAACACTAGTATATTCTAGTATATCTGACGTCAGGGTGAGTTTTAGCCGCCTCCCCACCATGGATCGACGCAACGTGCCTCGATGGACAAGATAGGGGCCGGGCTAATTTCGATAGCACTGCTACGCCTCTGTTTTATGGCTATCATCGACTTGCGAGATTGTTGATGTGTCAGTGTTGTCACCTTGTGTACTAGTTATTAAAGAACTCAAAAACAATGTTCTTCGCAACGTTTCAGTGAGTAGAACATTCATACTCTCAGTAAACGATATGTATGTCATACTAGTAGCGTATTTAACGTAATATCAATTCATGGCATACGTGAAGGATAGCCAGTCTGAGTAAGTGTCCAAAGCCAAGCAAAGTATGTAAATTATTATTATTAGTAGTAGTATTATTATACTTGCCCTAGGTATCCGAGTTGCGGAAGTGTAGACGTGGACAGGCAGATACAGAGCAGTTTTACGTATGTCACGTCACTCAAGTCAAGTGATCTGTCGCCCTCGACGGCGCCGCTTAGTCTGTATAAAACAGAAGAATGAATAATAATCAAAATCAGTACATCGAGCCGAGGGAGCGAAGGCTCCTGGGGACCTTGCCGTCGGCTTGTTTGTACCGGAAATTCGTTCGTTTTATTTTTTCAACAAAACTGGGCTTCTGAGGAACCGTAAACTAACTGCTTGACCCAATATTAGACTAGAGTTTGTATTACATTGGAATACCACATGGTAACTCTTTCTGCCGCTTGCTTCATCCCCAAAAGTATCCTTGTATATATGCTATGAATAAATGGAAAGTATGTGCCTCTTGCACGAATGTCGAAACATTGACATCATATCTAGGCATACCGAAAAGCACGCCAAACGTATGCGTATTCGAAAAAAGCCTACTTGCACAGCGTATACTGTGTAATTATAAATTTATTTAATTCTGGTTAGTTTTTTAAGTTATTGGTGGAAATGAAAATTCACAACAGGATGCAGCTTTATTATATTTCAAGCAATAAGGGTTTTGTTTTCTTTAGTTAAACCGTACTCACTCGAGTGATGTTATATCTGCAGCCACACCGGACTTGAGGACATAAACCAAGTTTGGAATCGTGTCACGGCTAATGATGCCGCTTAAATCCAATCTCCCTTCCACAACAAAGTCGTCCTTGACGTCGTTCCACAGCGCTGGTTGTTGGTAAAGGGTGACCAATCGCATCACTTCCAAAATCCTGCGTTTCGTCTCATCCTCGTCCTCCCCGTCCACTGTACAAGTAGCACACAACCACAGACAATTTACATCAACTGTTTTTCTCGCATCTGTTGAAATATAAATACTTTGCATGCAAATTATTTAAAATTAACTAATAAAAATACACATTTTCCAGAAAAAGCAGCTTATTTCTAGAGAAGAGTTAAGTAATCAACGACACGAGCCTTTGTTAAGATGCAAAACACATGTTACTGGTCGCAATAAGACGATATGTGTATTTGGAATGAAATAGAAATTGTTTGCTTGATTGCTCGATATGTTGAATAATTGATTTAGTGAAGTAACTATTAAATATCAACTTTTTAGAGGATCCAGTATTATTAAAATAAACATTTTATATATCAATACTAAAGATAGTTCATTTTCAGTTACAATCCTTGCAATTATAAACTATATGTATAATACATATATATATATATATGTGTGTGTGTGTGTGTGTGTGTGTGTGTGTGTGTGTGTGTGTGTATTTTGGATGAAATAGTATTTGTTTGCTTGATAGGTTGATAGCTCGAATGTTGAATAATTGATTTATTGAAGTGGCTACCACATATCAATTTTTAAGAGGATCCTGCATTACTAAAATAAATATTTTATATATAAATACTAAAGATAGTTCATTTTTAGTTACAATCCTTGTAATTATAAACTATATGTACAATATATATATATATATATATATATATATATATATATATATAATGGTGTTGTGTTAACACCGGTCTGTGTTGTATTGTAATGAGTTATTTGTTGCACATGCGCTTTACGTTCTCGCTTTCAGCTGAGACCGCCAGCTAGCCCCCTCACAGGGGTGAAAAGGGATTATAATTCCATTTAAAGGCGGAAGAGACAAATTCATTGGCTAACGGCAACCACAGTCCAGTCAGCCAGTGGCGCGGCGACGGAAACATGTGTCTACAAGAGCACCGGATGATACATGAAGAAGACATTTAATATCACATTTTACAGGAAAACTGGTAGTAAATAACATCTTCGTCAACTAAGACTACAATGGGATCGGCTGTTGGTTGAATTGGATTCCTACTTAGTCCACCACCAATTAAATCTTTGCAAAATATTGCGACGACATCTCTTAGAATCATCACGGCATCATTTACTGGCAATCCACAAGTCAATCTTATTAGCTGATACAGCCGTACCAATGTGAGCGAGGAAAGTGACATACATCAGTTCTACGGAGATCTGCAAAGCCTAATGGACAATATCCCCAAACACAAAGTTGTTCTTATAGGGGGCGATTTCAATGCAACGCTGAGAAACAATATGGTCAAATACACCTACAACAGTGATACAAAAAGAAATGTGGGCTCAGACCACATAATACTATCAAAAGTCTCTACATTGAGTCTCAGAGCTCCAAAGAAAACACCATCTGCTTGATGTCGATTGGAGATCCATGAAGAATGATGAAAACTTACAAAGGAAATTCACACTTGAACTCGAGAATAAATATAATATTATGTGCGAAGAGCAGAAAACCCGATTGAGAAATACAATTGCCCAGTGAACGCAAATCACTAAACAGCTAAAAGGATTCTACCACGAAAGAAGAAAACACTTTCTGTATGATGACCCAGATGTTTGTCAAGCAAGAAAAACGTAATCAAGATCGAACCAAACTCAAAGGAAATTCTTGCTTATGCATACAACCAAGCAGAAAAGAAATACTGATCTACGCTCTTCAGTGAATGTGAACTCTCCCATAGTCAAATTGACTCATGCATCTGACTGGAAGGTAATACCTAAGTGTAGATTAGACGGGAAATATCCAGAAGAAAGAAAATGTCAATGGAAAAAACACTTTGAGAGCCTTTTTGGCCAACAACAGCCTACATCCGACACACTGTAGAGAGAGTGATTGAAAATAATTTGGATATCTGCCCTGAAAATATAAATATAATCGAATTGGAAGAAATGCTAAAGAAACTAAAATGTGGAAAAACAGATAGACTAGATGGAATTCCACAGGAAGTCTGAAAGTTGGATTAATTCAAATCAACACTACTGGAACTTTGTAATTATATCTTCAATAATCTTGTAAAGCGCCTGATGCGTACTTAAAAAGTGGAATAGTACCAAAGATAGGAAATTTTGCACTGGCAACAAACTACCGAAGTATAACCTTAACATCAATAGCAGCTAAGATATATAATCGTATCTTACCTTACGATGCAAACCTGCTGTTGAACCTTTTTTGAGATGGAATAGAAATTGCTTTCGGAAAGATCAATCTACTACTGCCGTCATATTAGCTCTGCGCAGAATTGTCGAAGAAGCAGATGTCAACAACTTCCCTGTAGTATTGACATTTACAGATTTCAAAACGGAATTTTATTCTGTTCATCGAGGCCAATGTTCAAAGTCTTACGTACCTACGGATTGTCAGAGAAGAAGGTGAGTGCTATTGAAGTCCAGTACAAAGACACGACAGCATACGTTATTTCATCTGACAGAGAAACCAAGTTCTCTGGCATTAAGGCCGGTATTTTACAGGGTGATACATTAGCTCCATACATATTTATTATAATATTGGACTACGTCACGGGACAATCAACAAAAGAATCTGGTTTTGGCTTTACCATAAGAAAACGGACAACTAGGCAGTTTCCAAAGGAATAAATAATAGATCTTGCATTTGCTGATGATATAATCCTGATAACTGATAACGTCAAGTCTGCACAGAGATTACTGGAAAATGTCGAGAACCACGTAGGAACTATTGGATTGGCAATACATGTGAATAAAACCAAGGTAATCACCATCAGCATAACAGATTAATGTAAAATAATAAAGACGTACTTGAGGAAGTAGACGGGTTCCAGTATCTAAGTTCCTGGCTAGCAAAGAAGTTCACCAACGTATTGCCCTAGTCTGGCAAGTATGTAACAAGTGTGTGGAAGCAAACATAAGAAGAACCCTTAAATTGTCAATCTTCATGAAATTAAGTGCATTGTCGATAAATTTGTACCCTTCAAAAAACAAGGGAAACGGTCCAAAAAGAAACACTTATCGAAAGAAGCCATTAGAAAAGTTAAATATAAACAAATGATGTGGAAGTCATATATATGTACTGGAAAAGATGAAGAGTACAACAGTTATAACGAAGCACTTAACCAAGTTACAGCTGAAATTAGAAATTCAAAGAGAAGCTATGAACAACAATTAGCTAGTAATATAAAACATGACAGCAAGAGTTTTTATGCGTATGTTCGAAGCAAACAGAAAGTTCAAGATAAGGTCGGTCCTCTAGAAATGCAAAACACATGCTGGAAATATAATATCAGATGAATTCTTAATGGCAGTAGACGTGAATGAGTACTTTAGTTCAGTGTTTACCAGAGAAGATATTAGTTCACTGTCAGTACCAGAGCTTAAGTTCAAGGGGCAGACTATTTAGGACAATTAATTGTAACCCCGGAAATGGTAGCTAAGAAAATAAGGGCTATGAAGGATAAATCACCTGGAGTGGATGGGATTCCGCTCAAACTACTATTGGAAATTGTAGAACGAATTAGCGTACCGCTTGCAACAGTTTTCAATTTGTCATTAGAAGAGGGAGTGGCTCCTTTAGAATAGAAAGAGGCAAACATGATACCGTTATTTAAAAAAAGGTTCGAGAAACAAGTCAGAGAACTATAGACCAGTGAGTTTAACATCGGTGATTTGCAAATTATTAGAAAGACTAATTAAAGATCACATGGTGGATTTTCTTGTTAAACATAACATGATCAACTCATCTTAACTTGGGATTTTAAAAGCGAGGTCATGCTTAACAAATATGTTATGTTTTTTGGAAGACATCACTAAGTGGGTAGATGAGGGATCACCAGTAGATATCGTCTACTTAGATTTTCAAAAAGCTTTCGACAAAGTACCACCTCAAAGATTACTGCATAAACTAAAGGTCCATGGCATAGGAAATGGTAGAATAAACTGGATAGAAAAATGGCTGATTGACAGAAGACAACGTGTAGTAGTTGATGGGGTGGCTTCAAACTGGAAATCGGTATTGAGTGGGGTACCACAGGGATCAGTACTAGGACCTATGTTATTCTTAATATATATATCAACGATTTGGATGATGAAATAACAAGCAAGGTGTTGAAATTTGCTGATGATACAAAAGTGTTTAGAAGGATTAAAAGTGATGGTGATAGACAACATTTACAAGATTATCTTGACAAGTTGATCAATTGGTCTGAAAAGTGGCAAAAGCTGTTCAATTTTGGGAAATGTAAATGCCTCCACGATGGACATGGGAATGAAGAGGTAGAATATACAAAGGGGGTACTGTACTAAGTACTAATGTATAAGAAAAGGACTTACGGTAAACCATTAGTGCTGATATGAAGTTTTCAGAGCAGTGCGGAATTGCAGCTTCAAAGGGAAATCAAATCCTTGGATTAATTAGGCGAAACATAACGTATAAGGAAAAAGAGCTAATAATACCGCTGAACAAAACAATAGTTAGGCCTCATTTAGAATATTGTATTCAAGCGTGGAGTCCATATCGCAGGAAGGGCATAGATATGCTAGAAAGAGTGCAGAGGAGATCAAGTAAAAGATACAAAAACTGAGGGATCTTAGTTACGAAATACGCCTAAAAATGCGGCTTTACAACACTAGAGACCAGGAGATTGAGAGGAGATCAGATAGAAGGTAAAATAATGGTTATGAAAATATTGATATAAATATTTTTTCTCAGTTAAGAAAGATAGAAGGACTAGAGGACATGAAGATACATTAGCAAAGGAGCAGTGTAGATTAGATATAAGAAAGTTCTAATTTTCACAAAGGACTGTAAATGAATGGAACTTATTATCTGCTGATTTTGTGGGTGCTAGTAGCGTGAATATGTTTAAAAATAAAATCGACACATACCTCAGAAGGGCGGAATACACATAGATAAAAGGGTCGGACTCTCGATAAGCCAAAGGGCTTCCTAGTCCACCTGCCACCTAGAGTTAATTCTCTGGGTGGCAATCTTGTTAAATCTAGTTAAATCTTCAGTGCCGCCGTTCAAGTATATTGTTGTACGGAGCAAATATCTAGACCCTCACAAAAGAACTAGAAAGAAAACTAGACGGACGCTACACCAGAATGTTAAGAAAGTGCCTAAATGTCCATTAGAGCAATAGGCTAACAAATGAAGATCTGTTTGGACATGCACACAAACTCACACGCAAGATTCGCAGCAGGTGCTTACAACCATCTGGCCATTGCTATCTTAATACCGAAGAACCCGTGTCAATATTCATCCTATGGACAAACACACGTGGAAAGCAAAACAGAGGGAAACAGAAGAAAACATACACCAAGCTGGTCTTCGAAAACCTTGATATTGAAGAAACATACCTTCCATCCCTGATGAACGATCTACCCATATGGAAAAGGCTCATCTACGCTCCGGTCCCGGTCGACTGATGATGATGATCATCATATATATATATACATGATATATATATATATATATATATATACTACTCTTACGTAACATGGCAACCGCCCCGGCTTAATGCCAGTTTTTGGTCAAACTCAGCAACCTCGAATTTAGCCGACATGTTAATGCATTCACCCTAAAAAGTACACCTTACGAATGAACGAGTTAAATTCTAGGGCATAAATGAAAGTTGGCTTTAAAACAAATCAGTTGAATGGCTTTGATGACATTTGATACATCACTTGTTTATATGTTGGTACTGTTAAATAAACTGTACGCAGTTTATTTATATATTATGTGTGTATATATATATATGTATACATATATATATATGTGTATATATATATATATATATACACACACATACACACACACACACACACACACACACACACACACACACACACACACACACACACACACACACACACACACATACATATAAAACAGTTCACTGCAAAAGGCCTAGTACACACGCCGACAGCAAAGCCAAACATCGACGGTACTCTTTGACCAATCAGCGCTGTTGTTTTGGTGTAACGTCAAATTGCACATATTCCAACATAGCGATGCAAATCCAAACTAAAGTTACAAACTCATGATTTTATATTTTGTTCAAATTGATGTATAGTCTGTAATTTGTTTTGATTTTCAGGAAAGTTAACATAATCCAGTCAATATAATGTTTAATTCAATATTCAGAATTCTGTACTTTGCAGAAGGAACACAGTTTTATAATGTTATTCCAACATAATAAACTATGTGAACAATAAACAGTTACATGGATGCAAGATAAAATCGTAATAGATTCGTGTCAGACTGAATTAGCGGCGCCTTCTGTTGACAACCCTAACAAAATCCAAGATGTCGGCAGAAAAACTGATCCTTAAGGTAGAGGGACGAGAGTTGTATTAAGCTCCGTCCCATCCCGATTATAAAACTCCAAGAAGTAGATAGCTTCTTCGCACCGCCATCGTTTATAACGTCCACAATCTGCTCACGTGTCCAATTTGCACTTGCCATGGATGATTACCGCTCTATGTGTTCTAGGCTCTGCTCGCAGTTTGCTGCTTTTGCCGGTGCCGTCGACATGTGTACTAGGCGCTTAAAGACAACAACATTGTGCTTCCAGAGAACATTACTCTTACCAGACTGTGCGGCGTCTTTGATACACTTTTGTTGTACTGCGGTTACTGTTGGAACAGAACAGAACGCGTTGTTATCATTTTCATAGTTGATCTCAGTTATAACAATATCACAATCTCCACATCGATCATGTCATAGTTTTATCCATTCATCCGTCTACCAATGCACAACAAACGCAACCAATCGTTCAAAGCCGACGTCACAATCGCGAAACACAATAGGGCCACACAGTGACAACCAACTGGCTTGCTTTTACACTTGTATTTTACTATCTCATATAGACAACTGATGTAATCCAACCGATATTTGTTTGAACACACTGGTGGTGGAATATCTCATGTGAAATGTATTATCAAATAGGTTTGATAATAATAAAAAGAGATGAAAGGTGACTGCGGGTCCAGTTTTCACATGTACATGTACAAGTGTGGATATGCTTTGTTTAGGCTGTGTAACTCAATTTATGTGTACATTTCATATAAACTATGCATATGCTTTAATATCTGGTGTGACAGTTGAAACAGAGAATAGCACATGCAATGCGAAAATTTATGAAACATTTAAAATAATACATATTAGTATAATTATTTATGGTGATTATACGTAGTACCCATCATTCAGTCGATCGCAATGCATTTGTTAACATGACAACCAAGCATTGTGCGTGGTACGTGGCAATTGCAAATGTTTAAAAATAAAATGCTGACCTTGACCTTAACATTCTTTCTTATTCCGTTACAAATTCAAAACTAAAACTAAAAAATAAGCTTAAAAATATAAGATATAATTAAATAAGTAATATATATATATATATATACATATATAATCATAATTTTGTAATACAAATGCTTCTGCGTAACTAGTCCACATGTGTCTTAACAATAAGGCCATGTAGACTAGTGTAATATGTGCACGTAATCAATACTTTAGAAAAATAATAACGTACCACGCGACGCAGCAAAAACCTTAGATATTGTAACCCGCTAAAGAGAAATGGCTATAATGTCACGATAAAACAAAGAAGGATCTGCTAACAAAGTTTGAACGAAGGCAAATATATCAAAGTGCCATCACGAAAAACTATATGATTGTGACTCCTTAAGTTTGGGAGACAGCGCAAAAACATCAAAATTGTGTAAATGGTCCAATATCAAAACCCTATCATCAATATTGTACCAAATAATTTCCAATATTGTACCAGCTGGTCCAATATTGAAACCTCTGATTTCATATTGGACCGTTTTCAAGATTCACAGAGAAAATAATAAATAAGCAGTTTCATAACTTTGATAATCACGCTTTTAATTGTCAACTAAAAGAAAATATAATTATCTCCAATTCTGAAGGCATTTCTGTGAGAAAAAACCCTGATTTCCCACCCCCGCAACTAAACAAAACCAAGACTGTCTACTTTAGCAGTTGGCATCAGTCACAGTCAAAGACTACTTCAAATCTGGAATCTGATTTTGTGCACAGTATCTTTTGGCAACCTACACTTTGGTAATGTCTTTATAAGATTACAATATACTAATATTGAATAAAACTGATTAAAAATCTTGCCGCCTTTGGCTCACTTTTACGCAGGAAATATATAGAAAATATACCAACAGTGAAAACAAGTTTGGCTACTGTTTAGTCAATGCTATTTTTTGCACACATCACAAACAAATTATGCCCATGGATTTCTTCACCGAGAACGTGAACCCATCTACTGGACACCTAGCACTGTACCATATCCTCTTTATAGGTTTCTTCACATAAGAAGCAAAACCAAGCATTTTCACTGTTGCCATTTTCATTGTAATTTTAGCACATTTCACTACATTTGTATTGTTTTTCTTTTCCCTCGCTTCATCATTGCCCTTCTTATTTGCCTTATCGGCAGACATCTTGTACGGGCTTGTGGTTAGGATTTGAGCTTGAACATCTTTTCAGGAGACTAGGTTGACTGAACGACAGAGGAGCTATTTCTGCAATTGGCACTCCTCTGGGTGACTGGATGTCACAATTCCCTGCGTACATAGGACGCTGCCAACTGTTGTGGGCTGAAGAGGAAGGCAGTCCAAGTAAAGGAAGGCTGCCCAGTCTTGTGAGGGGTGAAAGGCTGCCCACTGTGAACAATGTTTGCAATAACTTTTCATCACACCATTTGCGAATTTGTTTTGTGACAGAAGGTGTCTCTTAAATGTAGGCTTAGAGATACCAAAGAGTCTGCAAGTCTCATTCAACCCCTGGTCTCCGTTTATGAAAGATGTTATCGCCTTTTCCATCGCCTCTTCACTACATCTTCCATATAGTCAGATATTCTTATAATTCTATACTTTTTGGGCAGAGAATACCAAAGAAATCCATGTTATCAAATTTTCTTTAAACAAATGCTTCATTGGATATTATTAAATCTTGAAAGCCGCCAAGACAATAACGCCAATAATATAGTAAAGTTTCAGATAGATACGTGTATATATTGTACCACATGGTTTATCAATCGTACAACTGGTACAACGTGTATGACACAGAGCGGTGCAATATGTACACGTGCTACCGACGTTACATGAGGACCCATCATTACAAAATGGCGAATCACAGTTAGGTGAGGCTGCCGTTTGTTTCTCTTGCTCTGGCTGCGGTATTAAAAAATAACTTGCGTCTTTCAAACTAACGTCGTTTAGTTCTAAATCACACCTTGTTCATTTCAGTATTATTATAGCAGTGACTATAAAACATGAAAATACGTACCGCTTTCTACGTGGAGTCTGAGAGGCTATTGTGTTTTCCGCCAAATGTCCAAAAGGATGTAAGCTATCAAAGTAACGACCAATCTGAAAGCTTCATACAATAGCTTTTCTGAAATCAAAGAGTTACGATTTGCAAACTGATACAATATCTAAGGATTGAGGGTCTACCCTACCTGGGTTATCAACAACAGCACCGGTCGCAGGATAACTGGTCCCGGCCGAGGCGATGGAGGGTTTCTTCTGTCGTGTCAAAATGGCTCCCCTGTAAGGTCGAGAATCACGATGCAACATCTTGGCAAGGGGTGATAGCTTGTGTACACTTCCCAATTTATAAACCCCACGCAATGTGTTACCTGAATCAGTTGTACTGTAATTGAACATTATTGTACCCCTACAGATGGCCGTTAATAATAATTACCCGTTTCACCATTCTCACGATCGGCTAAGCGGTATTGTTTATTCAAAGAGACTACAGTGTGTACTTCTACTCATAGGCTCTGGAAGAGGGGTGGGTGTGGGGCGGGGGGAGGGCAGAAGCTGAAGCGGCGAATAATATATTTCAACAGTACCCCACCCCCCCGTCGTCCGATGTCACAGTCGAGCCAACCGAGACAGCCAACAAGATGTGAAGCAATATGAATTTCGTTCTTCTCAAACATTAGGGCCTATATCCAGTAACCAAGGCTTAAATAGCCGAATCTGATGTTATTGGCTGAGCTTAACTTCCGCCTTTCACAAGGTTGTCTGCCATGGGGTATTGAGACTGGTGTAATCAGTAGCACACCAGTACTAGTATGCGTGGAAGCGATGCAACAACTATTTCTATAGGGCGACTTTCACAATCAAACAGATAATTACCACGTGTTCTCATCTTATATTTAAAGTAGGTTTACAGAATAACTTAGTGACGCGCAATATATTTTCTATGTACACCAACAACCATTTGTCGACAAAGCTGCTGATAGCATAATAATGTAATTGTTGTGATCAACTGGATGAACGTAGGCCTTCCATGTCGCATCATAAAGCCGTCAGGAGGCGCTGCTTGGTCAATGCAGCTCAAACGATATAACGAATGGAATGGTCACATTTGAGTTATTGTGTACAGCGTTCTGTACATCAGTAGCTTGCAAACATGTACGTTTTCCATTCGTCGGCACGGAAGTTATTAGTAATGGGTGCTGTATAACTTCCTATTCGTTAGCTTTCATTTTGACAACATACACATTCTTAACGATAGGGGTTTTGTACATGAGTTGCTTCAGAATGTAACATTCTGAAGCAATGAGATTCCTCACTAGTGTCCCGAGCGGGCCAGGCAGGGCCGGGCTTGGGTTGTACATTTTGCGGACCGGGCATGGACAGAATGAACTGGGCGGGCTTAGGCTGGACCTGGGACAAACATTTGTGGGCTTGTGCCAGGCCTGGTACAAGTTTTGAATGTAATAAAAATATTAATTACTAATGTATTAGTCAAACACCGATTATGCATTGTTACAGGTTAACATATATTTATGGTTTTAATATGACATAGAGCCTTTACAAATTGCCATTAAATTGATACTATTGAGTATTTCAGTACGATTCAGGTTTTCAGTATTTCCGATCAATGACTACGATTAGATACGAATGTTTATATAAATGTAAACAATTCCTATGCATCACAGTTCATTTATAATTGATGTGTTTCTTTTATTATATTATGATAGATTTTTTTAAAGTTTGCAGCTTGTGTTTTTTCGGGCCGGGTCTTGCGGGCGCTGGTGTACCCGTCTTGGTCATGGACAAGCGTTTGTGAGTTTGGGGCGGGTCTGGGCCTAAATTCTAGTTTGCAGAACTGGGCCGGGCCAGCCTTGATATATTTTATTCACTGCTCCTCGCCTCGTCTATGATGTACTTATGGGATGTGATGTGTATTGGAAACTGCTGTGCATTGCTTGTTTATGAGGCGAAAGAGAGACAAAAAATATGGTTGAAAAGTGGCAATGCCCTTTAACAATACTAATAACACAATAAGTACAGACATAACAATGGACATTGACCTAGATAGTAAAAGGCAACTCCCCTTACAAGCATAGATGATTTGTACATATCTGTCGACGGGGATTGCCAATGATTACTATCTAAGCGAAATAAATGTGGGGCCCAGAAACCAACAGCTAAAACACTAGGGCGCCTAAGCTGGAGCAGTTGGGGAAGGAGGGTGGGTAAAACGGAAAGAAAAACTTTCTCTGGCCACAGAGCAATGTAGACTGAAACTTTTCCAGTTCAGACGCCGAGCAGTGATTGACTACCGCTTGCTTACTGCCTGGTCATTGCATGGCGTTAATACCATATTTAGAGTCTAGGGTCTGTGCGACCTGTCTGCGACCCCGCTGTCGTACTCCCAGGGAATAACTGCTTCCAGCTTAGCTGAGACGTCATTTATAGTTACATTGTCCAGATGTGTCTGGCCAATGCTTACGTCCTGGCGCTGTTAGTAAAATGTATTTAATCCATGCTAGATTAAATACTTATTTTACTAAACGCTCCTCGCCTCATCTGTAATGTAGTTATAGAATGTTATGTGTGTACTGGAACCTGCTGCGCATTGCTTGTTTATGAAGCGAAAGAGAGACAACGAATATGGTTGGAAATAGCAATTCCCTTTATTAACACCAGTAACATAAAATATATAGAAATGACAATGGGCATTGCCGACAACCCAGATAGCACACCTACAGCGGGCCGAGAGCGGAAAAGTAATCGGCCCGCTATCTGCATCCGCCTGCGGGCCGCGGCTCGCCTTTAGACCGAGGGCGTCTCATAGTCGTACGCCGATACTCTGCCGATGGTTGGCCGCTCATATGCCGACTGTGTCTAATTTTGCTAAATGTGTGTATTGTGTGTGTTTTCTGGTTATAAGACCAAATTATATACATACACTGAACATTTCAATAGTAATCATCATGCATTGTCACTCTAATGTTAAAATGAACATTACTTGATATACGTTCATCATTTTATTGGGATTAACTGGAATTTGGAAGTTCAAAACAATAAAATAATATAGTAATATATTATTTAGGAACATAACAAATGTAATCTGCTTCGAAAAGAGAATGGGTGTAGAGCATCCCATCAAATTATTATAAACTAAAATTAAATACGCAAACAACTCCAATGCGCATAACAAACACGTAATTTAATACAAGAAAATCAAAAAGCAAAGTTGCAATTAGTGTCCATTGATTCGTGCGGCACATGACAACTCAAATATTTTATAAAAAGGCTGCTCAATTATTATTTTTCATAAACTCTTGTCTGCTACATTCAGCTGCAATTGTCATCCGGTGCTGTCTAGTACCATTCCCGTCAGAGGCAGTCTTGGAGTATTTTCGAATTTTTGTTGTTCTCCTGATGTTGTAGTCAATGGCAATGTTGCCACTTCACTCTTTCTGACAGCATCTGGAACATTAACGTACATAGATTTAATTTCTTCAATGACGGTACCGCATTGTACAATGCATAGTATCTATAAAATGTGTAAAATATTAAACACATTTTGTCTCACAATAAGGTCACATAAAGTAATTTTAATTTATTTTTATCAAATAAATTCCCGGTTTCTCATCAGCACAATAATTTTAAAATAGCTTCCACAAAACTTTATTTTGAAATATATTAATTATCTTTCGATTAAATATGCATGCAATAATTCTGCACATAAAGAGAAAACTATATTTCACACCAAACCAAAGGAATGTGCCTACTTCTAAGAAATACATTCAGTAGACATCTTAAGACTTTTAAGTTGTTAATTGTTGACGATGAGTTGCGTTGATAGTTGTTAGTAACGTCATCAGGATCAACATAGACACATTTACTATAAATCGCATCCCTCATTTACATATTAATAAAGTTCTGATGAGAAACCTGGAACTGTTTTATATAGCCCTAAAGAAAAGCGACATAAATGACAGAAATTGTGTGGGCCATAAACTAACAGATGGCGCCTAGTGTAAGCATTTCATCCATCACACATTTACCCTGTCACCCTAACAAACAGGAACATGCAGCACAGGGACAGCATTTGTTGTTGATGAGACACGTTCATCTTCATCATATCATCGTTATCCATAGCCTATGGGGCGGCCACAAAAATGTCATCAGGTTATTCTGCTGCACATTCTATTTAATGTTTTACGCATAAATAACAAGTTTCCACACAATCAAATGTGTGCTTATAAAGTCGTGCCAAAATTAATGTATTTGAATAATCTAGAAATATAAAAAGATTTACAACAAAATGTATAAAAACGTACCTTTTTCCTGGAGCTCTGCTTTACTGTTTCCTCTAACTGTCAGTCTGGACTCTGTTAAAAAATGGCGGTACAGCATAGTGTCAAATGTCACTACCCCATTGCTCCAGAAGAGGGAGGCCTGACTGCTGATAAATAAATAACGGACTCTGTCACTGGGTCAACAGCGGCTGGAGAGGGACTGGCAGGCGGCTGTCGTGTGCCGACGGGTGCAGCTTCCCAGCCGCTCAGTTCCGCCCTGGGGCCGAGAGTGGCGTGCTGGCTTGGAATCTATATAGTAAAAGGCAATTTCCCTTACAAGCATAGATGATTCGTACATATCTGTCGATGGGATTGCCAATGATTAACTATCTCAGCGAAATGAATGCATGCGCAGAAACCACCCAATAAACCCCACACAAAGCGCAGCAGATTCCAACAACACAGCGTTGCTGGGCTTGGCGCACTTCGGGCCATTAGAAACTCCGACACAGTCTCACAGGGATCGCCATGGAGAATATGCATGGGTACATAGCAAAGAACGTTTTGCTAAGTTTGCCCTGCTACACAGAGAAGCTACCTAGGTACTAAACAAGTCCACGCACCTCACTCCCGGCCCAAAGCTGAAAAGCGGGAAACTCATCTCACTGGTACCATATTTCAAGTGGTAAATGTGCCTACAATTGAATGAATATATCTAAAACAATGCATTTCAAGGAGGTTGAAGGGTGACTGGCTATGTGCATCTACTCCCGGCCAAAAGTTGAAGAGCCGAGCACGTCAATCTTTACCTCTGTAACTAACTCACTTGTTGTAAATATATATTATAAATATATAAGCCTATTACTTACATCATATATAAAATGAATTAACTACTATCTTAAGATTGGCGAAAAAGCATACTGCAGTAATCGGTTGGCAGAAAAAATGTAACACTAAAGAAACATGGGCGATATTGAATAAACAACACCAGTCGTTGAACTTTCCAACACATCTAGTGTATGGCGATAGAGACATTACAACACAAAAACAGAAATGGCAAATGAGTTTAATATGTTTTTTTTTAATACAAATGTTGGTCCTAACTTAGCAAAGGATATCAGCAATAAGGACGAACGTAATTCTGTGTATGATTATTTAGGAGGTAGTAGTGATCAAAGTTTATTCCTCAAACCTGTCGATGAGGAGGAACCACTGTGAAAGCGTGTAGCAAAAAGAAATCTTCAGACTTTGAAGACATAAGTATGGATATTATCGTGAAGGTCATTCATGCAATAAGCAAACCTCTCATTCATATATGTAATAATTCATTTAGATCTGGTGTTTTCCCAACACGTATGAAAATTGCCAAAGTTACCCCCATCTTTAAAAGTGGTACAAAAACCGACGTTACAAATTATAGGCCAATTTTTCTATTGCCGCAATTTTCAAAAATCTTGGAAAAACTGTTCCTTGCCAGAACAGACAGCTTTTTAAATGCAAATAACATACTAAGTTCAAATCACTACGGGTTCCGTGCTGATATTTCCACGTCACATGCTGTATTGGAATTGATTGAGGAAATCACAAATGGTAAGGACAGTAAAAAGCACGCCATCGGTGTATTTATTGGTATGAAAAACATTCGATACAGTAGACCATGAGATACTTACAAAAATGAATTATAATGGGGTGCGTGGAATAGCAAATGATTGAATTAAAAGCTACCTTTCGAACAAGAAGCAATTTGTATATATTGACGGGTGTGTTTCGGAGCTATTATACGTCACATGTGGAGTTCCGCAAGGGTTTATTTTAGGTCTACGTTTATTTGACCTTTACGTCTGTGACATCTTAACGTAACATTCATACTTTTTGCTGAAGATACGAATATATTTTGTACCGGTAACAATCTGACATATCTACGGGACATGTTAAATAGATAACTTGCCAAATTGTGCAAATGGTTTGCTGCAAACAAATTATCACTCAACTTGTCAAAGACGAATTGTGTGCTATTCGGGAACCATCCATCAGATGTTGACATTACTCTGTTTGAAAATAACGTTCGAATAAACAGAGTACGTGGAACCAAATGTCTAGGAGTATGTGTTGATGACCAGCTGAACTGGAAGCATCACAACAATACGGTTAGAACAAAACTGTCGAAAGTAGCAGCAATCATTTACAAAGCAAGTTGTTTATTAATCAGGATGGACTGTACATACTGTATCATTCCCTGTTCTTGCCATATATTAGCTATTGCAGCGAAATTTGGGGTAACACCTAGATGTCTCAAACATCAGGTGTATTATTATGTAGCTCGTCTGATATGTGGCATAAAGTGTGTGGAGCATCTCTTTAAACAACTGTTTACTTTGAAGTTTGTAGACATAGTTAAATCTAAGACAGCGATTATATTGTGTAAGGCACATCACAATGAACTACCAAATAGTTTGCAAAGAATGTTTAAACGGTATGTCTCAACACATGGTACTCGACAGAAAGACACCTTTCGAAGTCATCGTGTGCGTACCACACAACAATGTATGTGTATTTCTGTTTGTGGAGTAAAACTGTGGAATACCCTACATGAAAGAATCACCAGCAGTAGAAGCATTAAGGCGTTTACAAAACTATAAGTCCCATCTTCTATCTATGTACTAGATCTAAGAAAAACATCAAAATAATTCTAACAAGACATTACATAGTCTAGGCACTGTATATGGCATTATTTGTGAAACTGAAATATTTTGTAATATGTTATAATAGTACAATAAGTAACCATACTGGTTGGGGGTGAACCAAACATAAGTATTACACTTCTGTTCACCCCTTTTCCATCAACACTTATGAGTATTTTCTGCTCACATGTTGAAAATGTTGTATTTTGGAATAACGGGATGTGCAATTGTTTTATGTTGTTGTTGGAAATAAATTACTTACTTACTTACTAAGTATTACTAAGTATCCCCTCATAGTGACGTACCCAGATAGAGCAGCTACCGGGCAGTACCTACACTGTGAGCGGGGAACTGAGATGGAAATGTGTGATCCAAATTGGTGTTTTGTCTGTTGAAAAACTATCACTAGGGAGTCCGACAGAATCGACACCTGGGATATGTTTATGTTATCCCGGGACTTAGTAATTTCTTCAATGCGAAGGAAAGCATGAAACATTAGCAGGTAGATAGCTCGAACTAGGCAAGCATAGTAAGGTGCCTGAGTCACAAAGTAAAACAGGTACGTTCTTATATAGCGCAGTATCCAGACCTCAGGACTGCCCAAAGCGCTTTACATGTTACTCCCTGGCAGACTTGTTCAATCGAACACCATCTCGAGTTCACTGGGAAGCTTTCAGCCACGCTGTAATTAATGCGCTAAGACTAATTGTACACACATTTCCACCACTGTCTATAGCCAGGTACTCATTCATACAGCTGAGTGAACAGAAGCAATGTAGAGTAAACGAACTTTCCCAAGGTTAGACACCGCCGCACAGTCCAGAGGAGTAATAAAATGCATGTAATATAGGTAAAGTTATGTGGGAAGGGGGCTGGCATAAAATTTTGACAACTGATTGTGAGCCCCTTAAAAGTATGCATCTGATTAGAAAATTCCCAGATGGAGCTGGGAGCTGGAATAATTTGTGGAAAAATGCAATAGCCGAAATAGGAGAAGTGACTGAGGCCGGTGACAATCCTGTACTGAGGAGATGAGCAATAACAGTACAAATTAAGGGAACTGAGGCAGGAAACCATGATTGCTCTGGAAAAGTTCTTATGGCAAAGCTGTGTAACTAATTGGGTTACCGCTTGTGAATATGTCATACGAGTGAAAGGGGGCAATACTGCTGCAATGTAGCTGCCTGCATGCAGTGTTCACCAGAGAAGAAAATATGTTGGTAAGCAGTCGGGCTGGTGGTTGAGCCAAGGAGCCTCCTTGTGTGCAGTATCCTTCTTGTCTGGGCCCGAGCTGGGTCGTTGACGACGTTTGCTGGAGGGCACTGGCCAGCATGGCTTGAAAGTCTGTGTTCTGGCCCCCACTTGATGATGTCCCTGGCTGTTGAACGGGTACAGGTATGAACATCCCGGGCGTTGGCATCGTCATGTCAAAATGCGGCAGAGCAGTCGACGCCGGAGTCGAACCTGCGGTGGTGTTCAGTGCTGAAAGCCTCGGTCAGTTGGGCTTGCGCTTCATGCAGTTGTCGCTGTAGGTCGAGGATGACGGTGCGCAATGAGGCAGGATTCACAGTCTGAGCTGTCCGACGAGCTGTCTGCCGAGTTGGCCTCGTGGAGCTCCTGCAGTTGTGTGAAGGACAGCCCTTCTTCCCATGATTTACCTTAGGCATTGTTACAATGGGGAAACACAGAGATCAGTTTTCCGCGCACGAGGATTAACAATCAATGTATACCAAATAGGTACAGGCGCATAGCTGCAGTATCGGCCTTTCGGTGGGTAAATATGCACGTGGCCATGTCACTTTCAGGCATTCACAAAGTGAAATAAGATCTGCTGGCAGGTATACGTATGTGGATGGCGGCACAAATACAACGTAGTGACCTGAAAGTTACTGAAAGTCAATATTAATATATTATAGGCCCACCAAGTAATAGTGAATAGGTCGTAAGTAACAAGGACAAGAAGTTTATTTTGACCCCAAAATATAACAAATATTCATACAATAAACATATCAGGTATATACATTTACACAAATAAATAGATCTGCCTACATAATAATGTGTGTTTGTACCATTTTTGAAACCAGAATAGTAACTAATTAACATAAAATCACCTTTTAATTTTACGATAAATAGGGGGTCACTGGCTCCAATTAAGACATATTGTCGCTATCATAGGGGCCACCGCAGTTATGAGAAATATTAAAAAAATATATGGTAGCCTTTCAAGTTATGTGTCTATCTAAATAATACAATCGTGTGAATTATATGTGGCAGTAAATGTTCTTTATAGCGATTGGTATAATGAAAACTGTGTATGTACTTGATTATTAAAATGTTCGTCCACTTATTAACAATTAGCATTACTGATTTTGGTTACATGAATAACAATTTCGAAGTGTACATGTATCTTTGTATTTTTTCAGGAGAACGTTTTAGTGTAAATTGCAAAGCCTCGCAGGCTATGAGTATAATATATTTTCTTTCACTATTTCAGGAGTGTCGTTTATAATGTATGGCAAGTTATATTTAAGATATTGTTTTGCAAATTCATGATTAGTTCTGGTAGCATGTATATTTTTAGATTTCCGAGTGTCATGATGGTGAATATTAACATTTGATGTAATCTGCCAGTTTAATAAGTAAACAGGTAGATTTTTGTGAGTGTATTTAAAGTAAAATTTTAATTCTTGTAATTTTAATTGATCTTCTATTTTTAACAAATTTAGTTATTTAAAAAGTGGCTCTGTGTGAGAATTGTATCCACTTGACGTTATTATACGAACGGCTTTTTTAAATTGTCATCAATCTGTTTCCTTTGTATCCCCATATCATAAAGCAATAGTTTATATGTGATAATAGTAACGATTCATATCTTTTTTTCTAACGGTAATACATGTTTTAGCCTATTTAATATGCCAATCATTTTTGCACATTTATTATACATTTTTTTCTGTATGTCTTTTATAATTTAAATTTGAATCCAGGGTTAACCTTAGGAAATTAATTCATCCACTTTTTTCAATATATGTATTATCTATTTTAAGTGTAAGGGGTTGTGTACCTTTATTAGGGACATGAAAAATCATATATTTAGATTTAGTTTTATTTAGTAATAGTTTATTTATACTTAGCCACTCAACAACTTTGGAGAGTTCACTGTTTATTAAAGATTCAATTATTATTAATTTATATAATTGTTATATTGTATACTATTACTTAAAGATGTTATAGTAGTAAGTAACGTGGGGTCATTTGCATACATAATAAACTGAAATATGCTACTAGCTTGTGAGAAGTCATTTATATAAATAATAAATAACAATGGCCCAAGGATTGAACCTTGTGGGACACCAACTGCTATTGGAAGAATTTCAGACTCTATTTCATCAATTTCAACATACTGTTTCCGATTGTTGAAATATTTTTGAACAGAAGTAGAGCTGCATCGTCAATGCCATAATATCACAATTTATTTAATAAAATGGTGTGGTAAATAATGTCAAAAGCTTTAGAAAGATCGAGAAATATGTTAATCGGAACGTCATTTTTATCCATTTGCGTTATAATTCTATCTAATTCTAATGCAGCACATTTAGTTGAATGTTTAGGTCTAAAACCGTACTGATTGTCAACAAGCAGATTTGTATCATTCAAATATGCTGATAACTGAGTACAAGTTATTGTCTATATTACTTTCGCAATTGTTGGTAGTAGAGAAATGGGTCTATATTGTTTTAATAATGTTGGATCATCTTTCTTAAATGTAGGAATTACTTTGGCAATTTTGCGTTTATCAGGAAAAATTCATGTGTTTAACTCTTGATTTATTAATATAGTTAATTTTTTAATTATTGCGGGCTCAATTATTTTGATTTACTTTGAAGAAATACCATCAAATCCACAACTGTTTTTTGAAGGAAGACTTTGTATCGTTTTCTTTACGATTTCGTCATCAATGTTATGAAATCTAAATATCGTATCTATGTGTTTATTTAAATAATAATTAAAGTTTTTATTGCCATAATATTTAATATAATTTGCAAAAGTGTGAACTATGTTTGTGAAAAAAGTATTAAATTGATTAGCAATATTTTTTTATCTGTTAATTTTACATCATTTTCCATAACAAATGTTGGGAATTTTTGTTGTGTTTTCGTTTGTTTAGATAGAAAATCATTTATCGTTTTCCAAGTATTTCTTATATGGTTTTTGTACCGATTAAAACATAATAAAAAAAAAAATTGTTTTGCTGCACGAATGCTTTTCCTTAATATTCCATTATACGTTTTGAGGTTAATGCTAATTGTTTCATAGTTTGGTGAATTTGGGTGAGTTAATTTTAGTTGTTTATATAGTTGATCTCGGTATCTAACTGACATGGCCAAACCCTGAGTAATCCATGCAGATTTGTTATGCTTATATTTATCAAATTTGACTAATTTGCTTGGCATGTGTTTATTTTTAGACCGTACAATCTCTTTATATACTACATCATAATTTAAATTTGGATCAGCATTTGGGATTTTATCAAGTTTATTGTAAATTTCATCTGATTTAATTTCATTGCCTCTGTGCTTAACATATATTTATTTTTACATATTTAGGAGGAGGTTCTCTCTTTTTATTGATGTCTACGATCAAGAAGTATGGTTGATGATCAGAGATTCGTTTAATTAATATCCATGCCGTACTTTCTAATACAACTTGACCAAGTTTACAGAAAACGTCTATCAGGTTTCCGTGTGTTCTTGTAAATCTAGTGGGAAGAGTTATTTGGGGGTAAAGACTGTGTGATAGTTATCAAAAAAATTACTATACATATCATTTTCATTTATTTTGAGTAAGGTTATATTAAAATCTCCTGCAATAACTAGTTCATGATTTGTTTTCAGTGATGCTACAGTTGATGAAAATTCATTTATAAAAGCATGTATGTCTTCATTTTGTATTCTTGGTGGTCTATATACGTTCCCAATGGTTAATGTTTTTGACAAATCACCACCATTTGCGTTAATAATCAATCCTTCCCAGTGTTCATATATATATTAACGTGCATAATTACTTCTGAATTATATTTATTATCAATATAATTATATTACTAAACCTCCGTTACTGCTACAACGTTTACCTTGGGTTATAGCATAATAACCATGTAACACAAATTGAGAAAAATCATCGCCTTCCGCTCTCCATGACTCTTGTAAACATATTACATTACATTTAAAATTTATACGATCTAGTTCGTCTACAAATGCCTCTAATTAACTAAGTTTTGAATTTAAGGATTGTATATTTGTGCTTAATATACTAAAACGGTCTTTGTTTTTCTTGACGAAATCATTAAACATATTAAAATCATAATAAGACGAGCGACGTATTATTTGTAGTTCATTAATCTCAGTATCATTTATATCTAACATGTCACTTAAACTTTTATTTTGTATACATCCTAAACATGACATAAATAATTCATCAGATGTCATTTGATTTACAGTATTGCATGATATGGACTTTACGTTTTATGAATTTGACGTAGTTAAACCGATATACAATATGCAATATGTTGTGAACAATATATTTCCACTAACTTCCAAATTTCGTGATAGAATTATACACAGTATTTTTACTGGTGAGTGAGTATGGATAGACACCATATCATTCTGTACAGAAAAGCATAAGAAAAAAAAGAGAAAAAAAAACATTCATTTGGATCATTGACTTCGCGAGAAGTTCTAAGGAGAAACGAAAAAAAACAATATTGAATTTAGACGTACCTACACAATATAGCTTATCCCAAGTTATAGGGCAATATACAAATATACTCTATTTTCTAATATTGTACTCGTGTTATCTCAATTTTTATTTATAAGTTAATAGCTTAATTACAAAACACAAAAAGTACATAATATGACCACTATAATACAATAATTACTAGAATAGTCGGATACGTTAATAACATTGTATACGAAAGATGTCATAAATATTATTTCCACATAAACTAGATATTAATACACAAAAAACATCAGCAACAATAAAAACTAAAGCAATATCGTTATGGTGATACGGCGGCATAAATAAACCGGTGATTCGTATAAGCCAAAGCCTCTACATCGGTCAAATTTTAACGACGCGATAAGTATGAAATAAATAATTATTTTAGCACACTCGTCTATTTCTTCAATTCTAAATATTACAATGTCATAATAATAGGGACAAATATGGTTAATAATAAAAAATAAAGACAGCGTGAGTACATCATATGTGCTAGATAGTATTACTGTAACACATTTCACATGTTCAAATAAAAATACAAAGAAGAACATACTGCTATGAGCATAAAGTGTCTTTGTCGTCCGACATTAAAGTCGTGAAAAGGTGTGAAATAGGACTACGCAGTGTAGCCGCATAAGGCGTCAAACACGTTTCGCACCTCTGAAACAGCTGGAAAGCTGTCACTGTTCTAGCAACTGTTGTAGAAGCCGTGAAGTACTGGTTTTGCTTCGTGAGCACTTGACAAACTTTCATGTCCTGGGTTTTCATTAAAATGTTTCCATTATACGACCAGCAGTCCGCAATACTCCCAGCTTTCTTTTAACTTTCGAAGCTCAAAAAATAGTCCGGCTCGTTGGGTAGTTAAGTCTTCATTTACGAAGAGACGATTCGTGTCGGTCACATTATACGCACATGTTTTGTCTATTAGACCTACCGTTTCCAAATAATACATGTACATATATGGCATTCATCACAGACAGTTTACCTTTTGTTCTCGTGACGTTTCAGCAGTCTTCTTCAGACGACTACCGCTAGATGGCGACACGGTAGTCCTTCAGCGCAGACGTGTAACCCCCCACGTTCATGCTGTCCTTGGTTTTTCTAATCCAGATCGCTTCTTTGATGCCTCTTGTCCTCCCGTCCGATTCCCTGTCCACAAATTTGGCCCCCTCCCAGTCTACTATATGATTTGTGTCATGTGGTATGTGATGTCTGATTTGTTCATTTCCTTTTTCGATGTGTTTCTGTTATTTCTGGTGTAGGGTTTGTCCGTTGTTACTTTGTCTGCGTCATCTATGTGTTCTCTGATGCGGTTTCTAAGTGTGCGTTTAATTTCTCCGATGTATGTGGCATTTCAGTTCTTACATGGTACAGCGTACACCCCTTCACACATTTTGTGTGGTTCCACTTTGTCTTTTGGTCTTTCCAGTGACCTCGTTATGGTGTTGTGAGGTTTCATTTCTGTGTTCCCCTTGTATTTCTTCATGATCCGTGATGTGGTTTCGGATAATCCTTGGACATACGGAAGTACCACCATCCCTTTGTCCTTGTCTTTTTCCACAGTCTTCTTCTTCATGTTGGCTTCATTCTTTTGTTTCATCTTTCTCTACACCGATGATGTGGTCCACTATGGATACCCGCACCTCTTCAGTACTTCTTTGATGTGTTCTCGTTCTTTGCCTTTTTCTTCATCTTCTGTGACAATCGTTTCACATACGTTTAGTAGCGTACGGATCACTCCCATCTACTGGTGTAATGGATGATGTGAGGAGAAACTAAGATATTGGTCCATGTGGGTACTCTTGCGGAAGATCAGAATTTTCTGAATGTGAAGTAGTTTGTGTTCAGAACAAAGTCCAGTAGTGCCATAATATCTTCTATTTCCAGTCTCGTCCGGTGTGATAATGTGGCGTCATTCTGCAATCTGGTTTTGATTATCTCCATTGTTTTCGGTATAGGCGTGTTCGTGTACAGAGACACGACATCATGGGAGGTTAAAATTTCATATTCGTGTAGCGTCAGTTCCTCTGCCAGGTGTCTTGAGTGTTTTCACAAGGTGTTGGGTCAGTCTTACTGGAGTGACTACGTCTGCGCTGAAGGACTACCGTGTCGCCATATAGCGGTAGTCGTCTGAAGAAGACTGCTGAAAGTATTCGAAACGTCACAAGAACAAAAGGTAAACTGACTGTGAAATAAGTAAAAATATAAGTCGTTTGAACCTCTCAGTCTGATGAACCTCTTCACTCATATGGCATGCTGTACTGAAATATGGCGAAATCCAATTAAACGGCATATATCGGCTCAAGGGGGGATCAATTATGGATTCACCCACAAAAATTGATGACTCCCATCAAAGAGTCAAAACTAATAGCATATGGAATCAGAGAAACACAGTTCGTGATGTAAGTCAATATGTACCCATATCCAATGAAGACACGCGGTAAACCTGTCGATCTTTTAATTGATTAGGGGTGAAAAATAATTGACCCACCCAAGAATTGTTCTGACTCCGATCAAAAAGTTAATAGCAAAAGAAGGCAGAGAAAAAGTTTGGTGACGTTACCCGGATTGTATCCATATCCAATGGAGAAATGTAGTAAAACGGTAGATTTTGTTTGATGTGGTAACAAATAATGGATCCACCCAAAACAATTGTTGACACCCCCGAAAGTTTGGCGCTTTTATCCGGTCTTTCTCCATATCCCAAAAATATGTCCCTTCATAGAAAGGTTATATAATAGTGTATTACCAAGTTCAACATCTTGACTGCGGGTATCCACGATCACACTACCTTCTCTGAATTAAAATGATAATTAATATATATTTTCAAATACCCTTACTCTTATTGAAAAATAGGCCAAACGGGGCCTACATATAAAGATGTTCCATATCACTCAGTCATCGGAACAAATCTTTCCCGAAGTCGCCCACGACCAGACCCCGCACACTCACGACGTTGCACCCATCCTTCGTCCAACCTGTACTCGAATACGTCTCTACATAACAGGTGTGCAATTATTAATCTGTATAATATTCTGCTTATTGTGTTAATTACATCGAACCACTGTAATTAATAATTCATGAATTGACAAGATTATGATTTACGCAGTAAGTCATTCAAATTATGAACATATATTATGTTCGTGCATTATAAAGGCGCGTACGGTATAATCATACAATTTATGATGGGCAAACAACTGCACCCATATGGCTTACGCTTGTCTCTTACAAAGTGTATTGGTCGGATGTCAGTTTTAGTTCCAACGCGTACAGTCACGTCAAAACTATGAGACAAATTCCACATCCCTTCCACTAAATATATAAGCTCCTCACATATAGCCAATTTACGGAAATATGGAGTTTGTAGAAGACGCCAATTTATGTAAGGATAAATGCAAAAAAACATTATGATTCACCGTTTTTGGATACGTGCCTGCCTACCAAGTACGATGTTGAAGTTAATGATAACACTACACTTCTATGTCTTCAGTAACCTGAGCTCAGAAGCACAATAAAACAAGAATCATTAGGTGTATTCATGAACAGGGACGCGCAAAAGTTATCATTAAAGCAATAAATTACCAAAAATATGGGTAAGAGAGCAACTTTAAAAAAAATACATCTTCAGTTTCGTTGAAACGTTGCTATGGCTCAGATGATTTTAAGTTAATGGAGTATTAATTTAACATTTTGGGTGCAGCTAGTGAGAAAGCTCGCTTTCCAACGTTATGCTTAGTCTCAGGAACAATACGTTGCTGAGAACGGAAAATATGAGCGGCCTTGGAATATTGGGGAAAAATACAGGGATCTAACCAAAAAGGGTTGCTTTGGCGAAAATATGGCTTGATATGTAGAAGTGGCTATTTTAAATTTGATTCTCAACGTACGAGGATGTCAGTGCAGTTATCTAAGTAAGGAAATTGATGGTGAGAAACGATGGGTCTTGAGGAAGGACAACACTTGCTAAATCAAGTTGAAATGCCCTCTTATGTGGTCTTAAACAATACAATCGTTGGTTTGATTGCAATGAATATCACGATCTCTATGCTTGTGGGGCGTGCCCATTTGGCAGATAGGGCCACATACCCTACGTTCCCCTACATTCTAAATACAAGGTTACACAAACAGAATCACATGTTTTTGGAGAGTACATTCTTCGCGCTAGTACATACAATCTATATTTCGATGTCATTTTTCAGAATTGAATCTAGTCTAAACAGTTATAAGACAACTTATTATTATAAAATAATATTAAATAATAATGTAGTGAACTATGTTTATAAAATAGTAAGTTCTTATATAAATATAACGCTGTATCCAGTCCTTGGCAATGTTCAAAGCGCTTTCTTTTACACCCCGGCAGACCTGTTCAATCGAACAATAATATCACGATACACGTTTGTTTTATACATACCCCATTCATCT
>JAHLWY010000191.1:72500-245411 GCA_020002185.1 Paraescarpia echinospica
CCGCTTGTTGTTCTTGGCCTTCAGAATTGCATCTCTTTTGGGCAGAGGACTGGTAACGGAGAGCTCATAGATGAGGGTAACTTTACTAAGTCCGCCGTATTCTCTCGTGATCGTTGGCAGATTCATCTTGGTACTTGTCGAAGACAATGATTTTCTCAGTTCCATCTGGATAGTGACTCAGACGACCCTGGATGAATGCGATCTGAGGGACTGCCGCCGTGTAGCCACACGACTTGGTAGAACAGCTGCTGAACATCAACGATGGCAATTTCAGCAGCTGTTGGCGAGATCTCAAGCACACCCAGGCGCTTGACCAGCCCAGACTTGTTGGCTTTGCGGAGACAATCATGCTCGTCGATGAGCGTTGGAGGAACTGCACAAAGCTCATAATTGAATAGAGGCCCAAGCACCGCATGCCGCCCCTGGCCAATCATCAAGAGCCGGAGAAAAATATTCTCAAGATCGATGACTGACCTGCCCTTGTTGTCCTTGTTTTGCTTCTTTAGAAAGTCAATCGTCTTGATGGGACTACTGATAGGGTCATAGATCCCATCGGAAAGACAGGCGATGTACTTGGTCTCCATCTTTTATTCAAGCACAATCCAATCAGCCACATTCACTTCAGCAGAGGCAATTTGGCTGGTGATGGGATTGTACGGATGAGGGCGATGATCTTTCAGTGGGTGAGGGTACTTATCCACCTCTGCATCAATGAGACCCCAATGAGACCAAGACACGCCGGAGTTTCAACTCCTCCTTGGCCTGGTGGATCAGCAGAATAGATGTAATGCATACGGTCTGACACGCGCACGGTTATGGGGATGGCGTCAATCCACTCACAAACAATCTCAGCAGACAATCATGCCCTTGAGAGCTCCCTTTCCGATATGATGGCAGTCTGCTCGCCAAACTGATCACCAGAGACTACGTTCCAGTATCCCTCATGGTGTCGACAGAAAAAGGCACCGGACACAAGGTCCGCCTTGGCGTCAGCAGGTAGCGCACGCATCTCCAACAGGCACTGAGTGAGATAATGGGCGTATTGCACCTCACCAGCGAGGAAGAAGTACTTCAGCATGCGCTCCATGATCAGCTGCTTGAAGTAAATGTCACACTCTCTCTCTCTCTCTGCACGCTCATACTGGTGGACCAGGAGTGTGGGGAGAAGGAAATTGTCCACCCAGTGCTGGCCAGTTGCTCTATCTGCTTAAATGTCTTCGGCCCCGTTGATAGAACCCGCTTCAAGAGCGCCGCTTATACGTCCCGAAAGTACCGCATGGCTTTCACCCATGACTTCCCATTGAAGATACCTTTCAGCCCCCGATAAGCTGCGGCCACGTACACCTCAAACGCTGAATCTTTCATCAGCTTCGTGATGCAGCCGGTGAACGACTGTATAATATGCATCCCGCCAGGATGGGCGATTACGTTCTGAAACTGCACGGACTGGTACCAGCACACCTGTTTGGTTACTACAAACAACTGCTTGTCAATGGAAAGATGAACGTATGTCATCCCCATGTCAAGCAGTGACCTCTGCATGTACGTGAGTGTTGTGAGGATAGTGTCTGGGTGAGAGGGTGGCGTGTCAATCAAAAGACCAATCATATAATAATAATAATAAGATAACTTCTATTGCGCCTAAATCCTTGGAAACCAAGCTCAGAGGCGCATCAAGACAAAAGGGTTGGTCAATCTCAAAATCCATAAGTAAGTACGCCCTGGCTCCTGGCTAGCTGATTGTTGAAGCCATTCCACTCCATCGCATCTTGCCCCTGGCTCAGACTGTTGAGCCACTTTGTGTCCTTCTTTTAAATGGCCTGTCGAGCACACTCCTCGGCGTAGCTGATCCCGGTGGTCTTGCCAGTGGGCATCGCAGGGGGCATTACCTTCTTAAGGCCGGTATGGTGCATAAGTGGAAGGGCTCTGTTATTGCCCACATACTTGGCCTTCTTAGATGTGAGGCGAGGGATTAGGAGAATACTGATGTAATTTGTGTCAATTGATTATTTAGTGTATCTGCTGTGCGCTAGGGATGTTTTTGATTTGTTTTTTATGGGAAGTTTTTGAATGAGCGCTGTTTTGAAAATATCAGTTTCCATTCATTGTCCACCGAGAAGTAAAATTTGGCCTTCACCTGATCTTCAGCATCTGATATTGACCTTGAACTGAACAAAATGACATCAGAAATGGATTCTACGCACCCCAACACCCCTTAAAAGAGGTATTATACATAATTCTAAGACAAGTGGTTCACAAGTAAAATTTTCAAGGTATCAACCAGTAGCCATCTTGGATTTATGCAAATTACCAGAGTTGCCCAAAGTTGTTTGGGCAACCAAGCTGAATTTGTTCTAGGACTCCAAATGAGTACAAATCGCCAAAAAGTTCATAGGATAGAACCTTTCTTGGTTCGCTATTGATTACATATGAATGCCAAATGGACTATAATCCTCAGAGACTGCTCGACACAATACCATAATAGTTTGACCATGTGAAGGGTTTTCGCATGCCGCCACACATATCAATATCAAACATCTTGATTGGCGACGTGCTGATTCAAGCTTAGAAGCCGCATAAAAAACGCGTTTGGTAGGAAACACGTTTATTAACAAGTTTATTAACTGTTCAAAATGCTTTCCTCAGTTTAGGTTTTAAGCTGTATCTTTAATAATAATAATAATAATGGTTTAATATAGAAACTTTGATACATTCCAATCAATTACATACATAGATTGCCATGGTTTCTGTAATGAGGGTATAAAGCCACGAGTGGCTGATTAGCCCTCACAATATATGTGATACATAGGTAAATTCCATGGTGCAAGATAACAATTTGTGTGATTGAAGAAAGAAGAAAAAAAGAAAACAAAAAGTTAAGTTAAAATACAAACGTTTCATGTAGTTTCAATATGTAAATACAATTTCTATTAGCATGTCGGCGGCCCGCTGTTTTACTGTTTTATTGAGCCTCTGTAGTGTAGGTTCCTGATGATGTTTCAGGAGGTTTCATTGATACTGGGGAAGCTTTCCATCTTACATATGCTATTATTATGACGATTGTGTTATGCAGTGATCGTTCAGTTCACGGCCGATCAGAAGTTACTCCAATAGCTGCTATGTCAATATACGATGGTAACAATGATAGCACAAGTACTGGGGTATTGTGTTAATCCAAATAACATAATAACCAATACCCACACCTAAAAAGTCATCTGCGACGCAAGCCCGTGCACATCAAATGCACACAGGCCCTGAAGTAAACATGCTCTAAAGTGTGTGGGACGTGCGCCCGGCACGACACAGTTGATTTGTCGTGGAATGGAAACGTCACATTGTGTGATGTCTTCATTAAGGGAACGACTGCGTACCGCGCGCACGTGCTACGCACTGGCGGACATGTTTACTACAGGGCATGTACCGTTGCTGCTGTAACTGCGTGCTGTGTCGACAAGAGTTTGTCTAGTTCATTGAAGCGTGACGACTTTTGCCATTTCCAAATGGTAACTTACAGTCACACATACGTCACGCACATTTTGGGACTCTCTCAGACTCCAGCATGTAGCACTTGTTTATATACACAAAAATGTCCGGGTAATCGCAGCCGCAGCAGACATAGAGATGAAAGGGTATCCAAAACCACTATAGAAACACGCTGAAGAAGAATTCAAGCCAAACCAACTGATGCATGTATCGACTCGCGAAACGTGAACCGAGAATCCAAGTACGGCCACGGTGGATAGCGGACGAACATGAGTCAGTGAGAATAATGTAGACTACATTCCTTTTTAGAAAGACCCTTTCCTATTATTTACACATCGCTTTTGTATATATTGCATGTCTGTATTGATTATCAGTTCATCTGTAGAATATAGGGCGATATATACAAGTCATAATAAACAAAAACATCAAATATTGAACAAGCAGTTAACTGACACGTTATGAAAAATTTAGTTAAGACTGCGATCAAGTACAATTTATATGTAGTTTTATAGCGCAAGCTAGGCGCCACTAACTGATTGTAGTTATAATAGCTGCCAAACGGTGGCTATCATAGCACTACGGTATTCAACTAAATGTAGTGTAATGCAGCATGCTGCTCTCTGCAAAATCCAAAATGGCAGAGCCCAGGCGAAAAGCTTGACATATGCTGAGGTTTTAGAAAGACTGTTTCAAATTGCAGACACTGTTTGTGATGGTCCCACCAATGATGCAGATAATAATCCCAAAGTGTGCGGTGAACAAAATTATACATTTGTTTAAAATTAGTTTTTTTAGACAATACATGGAAGTCAATGCTACTAGCAATGAACAATGCATTTACATTAGCTACGCACAGCAGTGCTGAAAGTTACGGCTTGTTAACCGCATTGCCACGAAGGCCAGGGTACGTACTGTACGTGTGCAAGTGTTTCGTATGGACATAGGTTAGTAATTGTGCATGTGCTTAATAGCACTGGAACACATAGTTTGTAGCATATTGCATTACACCTTTCGATCGGGATTGGGTATTATTATGCAATAGACGACTGTGTAACAAGTTAAGTTCTTGTGCTCTTATCAGAGTTAGACATTGTTTTCTGTTTGTTCAAATACAATTTGAAAGGTCTGATACCAAAAATAACTGTAATTGTTTTGTAACAAATACCGTGGTTTTATTATAAATATAAATGGTTTCTATATACGAAAACCCACATGGGCATTACGTTAGGTATTGCCAACAGATTTACTCTGATAATGAGCTTTGATAGTCTTACCTAGGCCGAAACTAGCATAAAATATTAATAGTATTAGTATTACATGGACACATCTAGAGCATAATTGTAATTATACTAAACAAATTATAGACAAGTCGGATTTTCAGGAAATCAAACTTTTAGAAGCATTTTTTTGGAAAAGGCGGCATACCACCTTTTTAACATAACTTGAGGGTGCTGAATCCGATTTTGGTATCTGACACCTTGTCCGGCCAATCTATGACCTTCAAAACAGCAAAATATAGATGGAAGCCACATAAGTCATTTCTACTCACATTTTGCATTATCTCGAGTTTAAAAAGAACACCAAGGGGTGTGGTCATTGTAAAAGTAAAACAAATTCTTATTGTCATGAGAATGGCGTAAAGTTAAAATAACAATGTATGTATAGGTTGACGTCAAATATTTAATCCATACCAAAATACACAAGCCAGTCTATCGATTGACATCAGGTGAAATAATTTGTTGGTGAAAAGGACTCAGGATCATGTGATTTGATGAACAACTCCACACATTTGTGTCATTGTACGACACAGACGGAAAGCAGTTAAACTCAGGGAACGAGAGAATCACACAAGCAGACTGGTCAATTTTGCAGATGCTAATAATTGCCTATGAGGGTGGGTGAAAAGTCAATCTAGATCAAATCCTTTGTCATGAGTTTTGGCAGTTCCCGCTGCTCTGGCACAAATGAATGAGGTTCTTCGTACAGGATCCAGTGCAATTCTCGCCGAAATTCTGACAGACGACCATTTGCCCACCAACAGTGGCGCCATCTGAGCCTGGTGATGATGCATCCATCATATTCGATGGGCAGGCATTAGTGGTGGCTATCGTGAAAAAACAAATGGAATTTCTACATTTGGAGATTTATCTGATTGGTTTCGAAGTACTGTCCTTCGTGCAGGAGAGTCGTTTGATCGCACATACAATGTATTTTACAGACAGATACTATAAAGTCTCCACCAAGTCAGGAACTCGACCGAGGTGTGCCAAACGGGTAAGACCAATCTGGAGGATCGCTGAAAATTGTGAAGTGTCGTTGCCGTCTGATTTGAAACAAGTTCCTGGAGATGACAGAGAATAAGGCAGATTTGGCACAATTACTCTGGGATCAAATTGTTGGTTCTACAATGAGAAAATGGTGGAAGGAATCACTCAACAAATCCAGACGTGGACACATCCAAACTCGAGGCACGGCATATAGCGGCTGACACACGGATAATCTTTCACTGCATTCAGAGTCGCACTGTCATTGTAGTGGTTCAGGCTCGAGAACCCTACATACTGGTACTTCTTTCGGCTCACTTCCACAAGATGCCTTGAACAAAGCTTTTGATAAAGGCACGCGCAGCTAACTAGATGCATCCCATTACACGCATTTCATTTGTGGAACACATAGTATATATCTCAACAGCATTGGAAAAAAATCAAACTTCCATGCTTTGACGGGGTGTGACGTGATGCCATTCTTCTCAGGTTGCGGCAAGAAGACGGTAGGGAAGGTCTTTGAGCAGCATCATAAGCTATTGTAGAAACTAGAAACTGGAAAAGGGTGACATGACGGAAGACTTCGCGAAAGATGCAGATCGATTGTCTGCAGAATATGTAATACTCAAGATGTGGATACAGTCGATAAGATGTAGTCACAGTTGTTCGTCAAATCACATGCTCCAACAAGTGATGGGTGAGTTTACCACCCGTAACGGTCACATTACCAGCAACAGTGTTGACACAGGCCCACGTCAACTATCCCGATCTACTCTGTCCCGAATTCTTGGGATGGAGCGAAGGGGAGGGCAAGCTATTGCCAATATTGAAGTCATTGCCACATGTACCATAATCGTGCCTTGGCATGATCTCCTGTCGCTGCACAACCACTGGTTGCAGGAATTTATGCTGCAATTGCAGGAAATATCACCTGCCATGTACGCCACAATGCAACTACAAAAAGGTAGTGACATTTGTTGTAATGACTGATGTAACTGGGAAACTCATCGGCTACGGAACACTGTTTGAATAAAAATGTGTCTTAAGCGGCTTGATTTCGTACAAGTAGTTGTCTGGAAATAATGTCAAAACTCTTGTTGTAACAATTGTCAATGGCTAAACTGGCTTGTGTATTTTGGTATGGACTAAATATTTGACGCCATCCTATACTATGCATTTCTAACGGCAATAACAATTGGTTTACTTTCAGATGTGTATATTAAAGGTATAACATCAAACTTTAAATTGTTATACATTCGTGGCAACTTCATACTCAACCTACAATCAGACATATAAAAATGCCAACCAAGTGATAGACACAACTTACAAGAAAACTGAAATTATTGATTAAATATCGCCATCTTGAAATCTGTGATGGCTACCTCTGACCACATAAATTATGTTAAAATAATAATCCGTACCCTTAATAAGTGGTTTTAGCCACACATTTCAACTTTCTATATGGCTTAGAAATCTCAGATATGAGAAAAGCTGTAATTGATCATGGCATCCATTTTGAAATCCTAGACGGACGCCTTAATCTATAACCAAAACACGTATACCAGTATGTCTGAATTAAGAGAATGGTTCTTGGTATTAGTTGAAACTGGAGTCAATGTACTATGTGTCTTATAAGTTCAGAAATTACACAAATTGTGGTTGTTCTTAGACGCCATTTTGAATCCAATATAGACGCCATAAGCAATGGTCAAAATACTAATTACAGTAGATCTGACTTTGAGTAATGTTTTAATCTGTGTGTTGAAGCACTTTTATCATAATCATACCCCTTGGTGTCCTTCGATGTAAAAAAAACAGTAATTGATCATGGCGGCCATTTTGAAATCCAAGATGGACGCCTTAATCTTTGACACGGATACCAGTATTTCTGAATTAGGAGAATGTTTCTATGTGGTGAAACTAGAATCAATGTTCTATGTGTCTTATAAGTTTATATATTAGACAAATTGTGATTGTTCATAGTCGCCATTTTGAATCCAATATAGGCGCCATAAGCAAAGGTCAAAATACTAATTAGAGTAGATCTGGCTTTGTAAAATTTTTCATGTGTGTGTTAAAGCACTTTTACTATGATCAAACCACTTGGTGTTCTTTTTAAACTGGAGATAATGCAAAATGTGAGTAGAAATTACCTCTGGGCACCCATTTTTATTTTGCCATTTTGAAGGTCATAGAGTAACAAAATAAGGTGTTAGACACCAACATCGGATTCAGCGCCCTAAAATTATGTTAAAAAGGTGGTATACCGACTTTTCCCAAAAAAATACCTCTAGAACCTTATATAAGCATATTTCTGAGATTTCCGACCAGACTACTACTGCTGCAAATATGTCGCTTCGCAACAGTCGCAATTAGTGATATCAGTCTTATATCGATAGCTAGATGAGCTAACACGTTTTCTCTGGTAATGGTTACGTAACGTTCAAAGAGACCCGTATGTTAAGCTTCGTTACGGTTTATCCGCTGATTCCACCGCAACTCACATTTGAAATGCAAAATTCGAACTTGCATGTTGTATGGAATTAGTCTGAGGTGAGTTTTACAAACAAATATAAATGACTAAAAACCACTAATTTAAAATTAATGATTATTCTATAATGAATAACTAAGCTTTTTCAATTTCCCTATATATCGTTTTCAATTATGGTTTACATGTCGGAATCACCGTATTTTAGTAGTATACTTTGATCATTGCGATGGATACGCGTACGCCAGCAATACGTTGCTTACCTCTCTGTCCGGGATATACACTTTCCTGCGCTTGTTGCCAGCGAACGTGAATGGGATGTTGGTGTCGATGTCAGTGTTTCGCTCCAGTTGTAGAGTCATCGTCTCTCCGCCGACACTGAACTGCATGTGGAGCTGACGCGGTAGAGTCGACTCGGCCGATTGTCTCATCCGACTACCGCGTAGTTCTTTCACCAGCACCAACTCGCCGTCTCCTTCTGTTGACGTGTTCAGACCTGGGAGTGAACCACAAAAGTTGACGAATCAATCATAAGTGTGATGCGTGGTAATTGTAGAAAGGGAGGACTCCAGTGGTTTGGGCATGTGTGTTGTATACCAAACGAAAGCCTCATTAATGCAGCTTTCAAGCAATACAGTAAAGACAAAGAGAAAGAGGAAGGCCGCGCAAGAGGTGGAGCGACCAAACCAAATATAACATTAGACTCACTATTAGCAGCAGAGCGGTGTGCTTTGGTTAAAGTTAGATGGAGGAGTGTGACAGCAAAGGGTCAAGTTAATCTATGCATTTAAGGCAAGGAAATAAACTGTACGCAGTTGTGAACATACGGAGACAACGTGGTGGTGACGCTATTGTGCAAATATGGAATGTTTGATAAAGCTGACAACTGCCCAAATTAGACCCACTAGTAAAATGTTATCCGTTCGGAACAATTGATTTACCCCATAAACGGTTACCTCTTCTTGTCTCATTTTGACATATATATAGGTATTTTGGAAATACATAGATCTTACGTCCTATTCTAGGGGTCGTAGAATAATCCCTGAAAGTTTGGGGCTCGAAGTTCAAGCCGTCTAAGAGGAAAACATTAACCTATCCGCATACATCCGTAAGCTAGCTCAATTATAAACACGTGCGCACGCACGCACACACACACACACATACACACACACCCACACACACCCGCCCACACACACACACACACACACGGACAGACACACAGACATACATACCAACAGACAAACATATAGACAGACAGACAGACAGACAGACAGACAGACAGACAGACAGACAGACAGACAGACAGACAGACAGACAGACAGACAGACAGACAGACAGACAGACAGACACACACACACACACACACACACACACACACACACACTACTTTGTGTTATATTTAAGTTGTTTTTATCACAACTTAACTGACTGAGGGTATGGTTCACCAAGCAATTCATGCGACGACAATTTGTGTCGCAGCCATAAAAGGAAGGATGTCTTACAGTTGCATTATGTTGAATTTTGTTCAGTGAATCACACAATATGTCACTTTCATTGTTCAAGTAATAAGTAATTTTAAGCGAAAACGACAAAAAACGAATAATTGTAACCGCGTGCCATATATTTATTATTCAGCTGGCTGTACCTGGCGACTGGTAATTTTGCAAAAGTAACGCATATGATAGCAAGTAAGATAAGGTAAGTACACATTGCGAATGTTGTGCATACGCATTCGTTAAAAAACAATTAAATTTATGGTTTAACTCAGAATGCAACTTTAATGATAATTCACTACTGGATATTAATGCCAACGAACCTGACTAATATAATGTCTTTCTTCTCATTTAACAAATGACGGCCAACTCGCTGAATGTTATAACATGTCTGATACTATCATTTGGATACTTAATAAAAGAGTATACATAATCTCCAAATATATTTAAATATGTTCTGGAAAAGTTAGGCAATTAAACTGAATGAATTAACATGAAATGGCGGAACTATTCCAATGACACATGACAGCACTTTGGTACTTGTAATACATCATCAATGAAGTAGTTCTCCCTACATACCTTCGCCTGGGCGTGCCACAGCAATCAGTATAATAAGGCACGCAACTGGACACCTCATTGTTGTCAGCGAAGAGCTGATTGTTTCAGATTACCTGTAACGTTTACATTTGCCATTACTAAAACAAAGATCGCTATCGATAATATATTAGTATAAATATAATTGACGAATAGTTTATTGATCCCTGACCAGCAACAACAGGATCGTTGCTACTTCTATCAAATTCTTTGTTTTAATAATAACCAGCAAATAATTGTATAATGGTAGCACTCTTGCATGTTTCTAGTCTTCAAATAAAGAGTGACATAGAATACACATACTGTTTCTTCCGCAACGGTACTCTGGGCGATGGTGCGATGTCTTCTGCCTCTATTTTGAGGTGTGAATTGAATCTCTTGATTGGACGGGTGTGGTGTAATTAACGAACCTTGTCACGCTCTCGCAGTTTTATGGCCTTTTTCGGGGCTTGTCATAGAATCGTCACACATGCCATTGTTCTACGGTTAACACTGCACATCCCAACTACACTATTTAATGTCACTGCTAGGCTGTTTGTTCAATTAGAATACGTAAACACAAACATGTTATATATACAGGGCATATTTGCTAAGCTCTTCATAAATGCCAGTAACGAATAAATCACAGCAAGTGCTATTTGAACACGCCTTGTGGGTAGTGGAATATCATCAATATCACACATTATATGCTGCAATTAAGGACGCTTTCCTCGAACAAGTGTGTACCAATATACTTAACGGTACAAGCAGAGGGGCATTGGCTTGAATGACCATAATGCCGTGTTTATCAAAACATAAGGAGGAGCTAGTTATTTGATTATCAACAATGCATATTATAATGTGTATTTAATTTTAAATGAGGGAAGTATTAGAGATGGGGCCCTGAAATTATAATAACTTATGTAAGCCGTATCAATTAAAATACACGGAAAACAACACATTAAAAGTGGACCACATAAAGTGATATTATGAAACGTGTGAGTGTGTATATTTGTGTGTGTGTGTGTGTGTGTGTGTGATGTGTGTGTGTGTGTGTGTGTGTGTGTGTGTGTGTGTGTGTGTGTGTGTGTGTGTGTGTGTGTGTGTGTGTGTGTGTGTGTGTGTGTGTGTGTGTGTGTGTGTGAGAGAGAGTGCGTGTGCGAATTGATCTACGACTCATTGAAGAAAAATAACGCCTTCATTTTGTATCTATATGTGTTCCTCGTTAAAGGGTTCTGCATATCGCCATCGAGAGGATGGGCTTTCCAAACGGAGTATGGGCGTGTTTGCCAATTATTATACCTAACGAAATGTTTCCCCAAAAGGTTTCTCGAATTATTCCTACATGGCGAATGTTATAACGTATGTGAGCAGGTAATCTAACTATGATCGAGCTAGAGTGTGTATGCATGTATGGTTATGTTAACGTATTCATCCTAGTCGGCTTGCTCCTCGGACTCCAAACTTTCAGTGATTATTCTACGTCCATCAAAAGAAAAGAAACACTTCTTTTCGAAATTCTCCGTATGTCAAGGGTTTGTCAATGTAGATCGACGTTCGCAACGTAAAACGTAACATCCAACAAACGCGCGCGTGGCGAGCCCAACTAAAATGTACGCCTTGACAAATGTCCATACGAATTCAACAGTAAACCGTGTTCTGCATGTGTGTCTACACCGGAACGGTTTTGCTACTGACCAGTTTCTGCTGCCTTTTGATATTTCACGGGATCTCACAATGTAGTAGTAGGCCTAGTGCTAGTAGTAGTGATAATGACGATGACGATGATGATGATAATAAACTTCTATAGCCCCTATATCCCCAGGAATCTGAGCTCACAGCAACAACATACAACAATCATTAGGCAAAATCGTGTACAGGACGCGCAAGAGTCATCATTAGAGAAAGGGACTGCCGAAAGTTTAGGCTGGGAATGCGATCTAAAACCAATGAACAAATATGTCTTGAGTTTTTACGAAAGGTGGATATCGTTTCAGATTATTTTTTAAGTGATAGGGGGTTAATTATAGATTTTGGGTGAAGCTGGTAAGCTTATTTTTATGAACAAACGGTTGTCGTGAAAGAATATGTCACTATCAGGAGTTCTCACTATAGCCGACTTGTACCTTTGCTTGGCGGCTTAGTGGAGGTAGAGAACGACCCGGGTGTCCGTCTCCTCCTGGTCTGAGGACAACTCATCGATCTCGCGCATAGTCACTTCACCATTGGATGAGTCCAGCTGATGTGCCTTCCCCTCCACGATGGCAACCGCTGCCCCGCACTTGCTGCTCCAGACCCGGAGCTGCAGGTGGTAGAGCTGTTGCTTGTTTTCTTCATTGGCCAGGAACAGCTTGAAGTCGGCGGGCTTCCTGGTGGCTGGGCCATCGATGATGTACTTCAGTGAGAAGCAACGGCGCAATCTCTCCTGTGCCTTGATAGAGTCTGCATGATAGAAGTTCTTTTGGGCAGCCATCTGGTCCAGCACCTGGAAGCAAATGTCACCGCACGTCTGAGGCAGATTGGTGAGCACGTGCCAGAGAGCCATGCCATCCTGGATGTGGATCGCTTCATTTGGGTAGGGCACCTCCTCGGGGGTGTCATCAAGCAAGACGTGTAGCATGGATGCCTTGTTCGTTTTGGCGAAGAATCCGTCGGGGGTGCCGAGGCTGGGAGGAACAGGGGTGAGGGAGTACGCATCAGTTCATCAAGTTCGAGAGGCTCACCCAGGAGCTGCGACTTGATAAGAAGCATAAAGGCCAGGTCACTCTGCTCACGGTACTAGATGAGCTTTCCCTGTGTGGAGGTGAGCTTGACCGTCTTGTTTGAGGCCTCCATCGTCTTCAGCTTCTGCTTCTTGATGGGTTCAAAGAAAATCTCCTCGGATGAACCATTCTGGAAACGATCACTGATGAAGGCCTTCTTGGCTTCCTTACCAACTGCGTCAGCTCGAAGGACATCGATCTCGACTTCCGGGGAAACAGGAACACCGGATGCGACGTTGTAGAGCCGGTCTTTGTCAGGGATGGTGAAGGGATCAGTGAAGTTCTGGATAGCAGTGAGTGTTCACTGCACAGCTTCCTCGCTCTTCTTGATCTCAGCAGCCTCGAGCTCGCGATGCTTCCCTGCCTTTGGACACTCGGGGTCATTAATGAGTCCACACATTTCAAGCATCCTCTCAAAATATCGGGCATGAGCGAATGTGATGCGGCACCAACGCTGATAAGCACCGAACATTAAGAACAGCCCTATTCGTCCTCCTGTCGACTTGGCGAACTTCATGAATGTCTCCTCCATGGTTTTGTTGACTGCGCTGAGTGCATCGGCAATGAGCGACCGTGCCACTACGATGCCACCCTTCTCGAGAAGCTCCTTTGCGCCAAGCCAAGTACCTGGAGTAGTTCGGGCCATCAAATGCGAAGAACAGGTTAGCCATCTCCCCAGTGCACTTGTGGAAGAGCTTAAAGTAGCTACACCGGCTATCATGTCAGTTGATTTCTTTATTTTTGTCTTCATAGAACATTAGTAGGTGTCAGTATGAACATATGTACTATTAAACAAACCAAGGCACTATCACCATATGTCACCAATCAGTCCTTTAAAAACTAGTATTTTTAGTGTGTCTATGGAAAATCCCTTCAGATTCTTGGAAACTGACGATGTTTCCATAGTGACGATCACGTGTGCGTCAGCCCAGTTCAAACATAAATTAATTCACCATGAATGCAGATCATAATAGTCTGGTTATTCTCATGCCACTATGCTGTTGTATTATAATTACCTAAATACATCACGCTGTCAAATCACCAAATACTGGCCGTAGTTTTGTTTATTCTCCATAATGCCCGACCTTTGCTGGAGTCAGTCACGTGTCATTTGCAATGACACGTGACTGACTCCAACAGGTGTCAATCAATCTTGTCTACTACAACAAGTTCAACACATGGCCCTTCGTAACGCAATATCATGAGAAAACTTGGCGGGAAAACCTTGGGGGGAAATCTCAGTAATAGAAGTGTCTGTCAAATTGTGTTGAAATAAGCCACATGCCAGTAAAAAAGTCACATTTCTAAGCAAAAAACAAGCATCTGGTGACAGTTGTATTATTGGTAACAACCAGGAAGTATTACTTAATGTAACGTTTTATAAAAAAAACTACAATACTTACAAAGTCATAACTTGGCATATGAACTCGACTTGTGTTTACCCAAAATTGCACGGTTTGGTTTTATGTTTGGTGAAGGGGTCGTGCCAAAAATGCAGTACGGGTTTTTGCTGTCTTTCAACATTGTAGCAAAATGTTTATGAAGCTGCATCAAACTTAATATGCATTTGTTTACAAAAAAGTTCCGTATGAATGTCAATAACATGTTTGTACTTACAACCATACAATTGTTCGTTTGGGGAGTTTCTCAAAATGAAATAAAATGCCATGGACGTTTTCCTCCTGTTCAAACTTCTTCATCAGTAGCCGCTCCATCGCCTCACAGACAGTCTTCAGACAGAATAGCGCATTGGCATAAGCCTTCCCACTGAGGACACTGTTCAGACAGCCGCTGGTGACGAGGCCAGCCTCGAGGATAATCTCAGCGTAGCCCGAGCCCCTGAACTTTTGCCCAGTCACCATTCCCATGTAATTCATCATAATATGGAACTGTCATGTGGTGACTTGTACTTCTCTGGAGATTTCCATATGAGGGGAAGGGCCTTTATGCACCCACCGAGGTCGAACGTGTTGAGGACGTACTTCTGTCCGACCTCGGAGGTAGCTTCTTCAGACCGTCTCAGTAGCTCCTGGATGAGAGAGTACTCGGTGAGTTGATCGGGGTAAAGTAATCAATGGTCGACTTCCTGGCGGGCTTCGTTCCAGTAGCGGAGATGAATCCACCACATGCAGGGACCGGCTGCTTCCCACTGCTCCCCGTCATTCGCACTAAGAACCACACACGGTACTCCGTCAAACACGCTTTGTACACCTTGTCGTTCTCCGCAGGAGATGTGAACACGGCTCCATCTGGGAATTTGGGTTCTACTCGTTTGCAAATATGTGGAGGAGGGAGGGTTTCGGGGGTATCCACCTTGAGTGACCGACTCTTAGCCCGGTCATGGAGCGGCAAGCCCCGCACCTGCATGTTATCGAAGCCAGGTTTCACCTCCTGAATCATGATGCCGCCTGCACTATTCAAGACATTGGGGCCATGGACATAGGTAGTGATTTTGTTTAGGTTATCCCATTCGAGATGGAGCACGTCGTTACCTTCCCAGTGATAATCTAAGGAGTCAGGCCGTCTCGAGTTCCAGACTGAAGTCATAGGAGTCAGAGTGGTCGAGCCTGTTAAGGATGGTGGTCAGCTGCTTGTTGCGGTACAGGTGTCGGACTGTGCAGCAGAGGAGGATGTGTTTCAGCAACTTCCACTCACCCTTCGTCACCGCACGGCAGAGGTCCTGGCAAATAGACAGCACGAGGCGTCTCGTCTTCTCACACTTCTCCCCAACCTCTGCCTCTCCAGACATAACAATGTTGAGAATTAGATCAGATCTGGAAGGAGGAGTTCCTCGGACATGATCTCGAGGTATTCGGCTGTGGGAGACCAGGTTAGGGACTTAGAAACGCTGAAGGCTCGTAGGGTCACCTCTCGGAGAAAGAGAGCAACATCCTTATACTTGATCGTGGAGCGGAGGTTGTACGCGTAGGCCACAGCGTCCGCAACCGTGATGCTGGCATTGTAGACCAGATTGTATGTGACAAAGCCCTTGACACCTGGTTTCAAGTTGGTGAAAGCAATTTGTTCACAGATTTTGTGAACCTCGAGTCGGTTCTTGAGTTTCTCGCTCCTATAGTCAGGCTTTGGTTAGCCATTTTGCTCCAGTTCCTTGTTGTAGAGGAGCCACAGAGAGGAGAGCTGCACCACCTCATTCTGCTCAATCACATGATTATCAATACATTCTGCCACATATCTGAATGCCTGCTGATGTGCAGCAGTCTTGCGACCCTGTTCTGTGTCAAGATTGCGGGTCTCGGTTCGCCTCTGTGCACGGACATGATTGCGGTACTTGGTGTTGATCGAATTGCGACATTAAGGGTGGTATTGAGCTTCAGCGGCAAACAAGTCTTTGCCTTTGACCTCGCGATGCAGACGGGTATATCCCAGTGCTAGGGCTCGAAGCTCAACCTCCTTCCAAGCAGCCGGCCTCTTGTTCCATGATGGAAACTTGATTCTGTCTTGAGTCTTCCCGGATACCTTTATTTCAAGCCTTTCGCAGAAGATGCACTGTGGTGAGAATAATGGCCCTGCAGAGGACGATCGCGATTTTCGAGGTTGAAGTATCTACTGTACCCTTCAAACGATCCAAGTTTGTTATGAAGCGCTGGTAGCACCCTCGGTGATACCCAGTTGTTCCTAAATCTACACCGTCAAGACTCTCAAGGATGAGACGACAAACATCTGCCATGCGATGAAGTGAATTATAAGGCTCAGCAAGTCTTTTATTACGAATACCATGAAGTTGCGCCAACCTATCAGCTGCTGGTCCCTTGACGTTGGTGAATGATGTAAAGGAGCCAAGGTCAATGCCAATTATGTGTAAAATGCAGGTCGGAAGACGCTTCTGGTATACTTCCGATCCATCACGCTTTCTTTTCTTAGTAGCCATGTGCTAGGCACCCCCACCACAGTTGTATCACTACACTACTCTGAAAAAGTTAAGTATCTTATCCGACACAAGTCAGCTAGGTATATGGCGCATTGAAGTACCTCATCTGGTATAATAGCAAAATAATACATTAAATATACATAAAACTAATAAATGCTCCTATTATTGCCCACCTGAAGTGTTATAACCTCCCCTTTTAAAACTAAACTTTAAAACGAATGTAAATAAGTATAACAATTAATATAGGTATAATTCGTTAAAATGTTCGTCAAGTTGGAATAATAATTACATAAGCGATTTGTCTTAATGTACAACTATTAATTAACTCACTTCAACGTTTCAACCACTGTCGCTTGACTGAGTCACGTGTGGGAAAGCCTGCCGCCACGCCATCTGGCGAGCAGAGGACAAACTGTTCTTGATGAAGACTACCGAATAAACGTTGAAGTTGAGTGAATTAATAGTTGTATATTAAGAAAAATCACTTATGTATATACATATAAATTTACATAAATTATAAAAAAATACACTAACATTAGTGTGTAGTGTCGAGGGTAAGTTACCGGGTAGATAGCACTTGAGTAGATGCAGATACTGATCGTAGTGGGTAGTTTTTGTGTAGTTTCCTTTATTCTTGGACTCGTAATTAGCCCATTTTCTGTCTAGTAGTGGCATGTAATTTTGAGTCAGTGCTTATGCGCAATCACCTATCCTTAACTTAATATTTGACTCGATTTAAGGCTTGAAAATATGGTACTATGTGCATTTTGAGGCAATAAATATCGTTGAATCGTCAAAATAACCATCTCAAGCGATTCCTCATGCCACAATTATACAAAAAGTGGGTTCATTTGTCTTTGTACGATGACTGGTTATGAATATCCTTAATTTACCAGTCGCACGTGACAAAATCTAAAATGGCCGCCAAACGGACCCCTTCGGACATTATTTCGAAATGTAACATCCATTTCTGTTTACTAGACATTTTCAGGGTTGCAAAAAAGTAACTTTCATTTAGAAATCCACTGGGTGCATGGGGGGCGAACCTTCCGACTGTACAAAAGTCAGAATCTATATGGTATTGACTTTTGCACACAAAAATATCATGCGCGCACTCGGAAAAAAAATCGGTGACGTTTTCGAATATCTTCATATCAAAGCATGCAATGTTAATTTTCACATAGAAATGTCGCACTAATCGACATGCTCATTGTATTGTCTATCGGATTGTCTGCCTCCTTATTACCATTAGCATGAAGTAAATGAGTGTGATGTCCTTAAAAAATAATTTTCGATTTCGTACGTCATCTATGCTTTCTGTTTACAATTGGTGAAGCGGTGTTTTTTTTTAGCTTCGTAGAGTCTCAGTACCGTAAGTATCGATTGTTTTGTACGAAGCATTTGGCATATTATACTAGTCTCAGAATTGGGTCACGATTCCTAACTGAGGCATCAATATCCGTCAGTATATAAAGAGTCAAAATATGATGGGCGGGCCGCCTGTAAACATTATTATTCATTGTGGAAGTCAAATAGTAGACTTACCGTATGAGGTGGGATCTATAAGACAACACTCTGAATGTATTTGGAGGAGGAAGGAAACATTAATGGGGAAGACTGGCACAGAGGGGTGAGACTGGCACATATTTCCTGTCGTCAGGAGTGAGACTGACACAGATTCCCTGCCGTCAGGGGTCAGACTGGCCTTGATTCCCTGTCGTCAGGGGTGAGACTGGCACAGATTCCCTGTCGTCAGGGGTGAGACTGGCCTTGAGTCACTCTCGTCAGGGGTGAGACTGGCATAGATTTCCTGTTGTCAGGGGTGAGACTGGCACCGATTAAGTTTTTCGATTTCAATTATTGTTTTTCTTCTTCTTTTCCCTCACTGATCTTGCACTGCTCTCTCTAGGCCTACTGTCTCCATTCCCTTCATCTTTCACTCTCGTTCGCCAATCATCTCCCAATCCTTGCAAGTCTCTCTCTTTACACAGTTACTCCCATCGCAGTCTAGGTCTTCCCGGCCTCATTTTCCCCTCCGCTCTCTGAGCATCTGCTTTCTTTGCCAGCCGTTCTACTCCCATTCTCTCCTCATGCCCAACTTACTTCAGTCGACTCTTCACCAGCTTCTTCTTAAGGCTTTCTTTTACTCCAACTTCCCCCTCTGTTCCTTCATTGATCGCTTGTCATTTCTTTTCATTACCGCATTTCTTTTGATCCAGTTGTTTTCACAAAGCTGCACCCTCTCCTGTTGTTTTGTTTCTCTGTCAGTTCCATAGTCTCTAGACCATACAGGTATGCCGGGGTAACACACGAGCAGATCGTCTTTCCTGTGAGTTTACGCGAGCATACTCTCTCCCATCACACCTTCGACTTTCGTCCAAGCATTCGCCCCTACCTTTAACCTCCTGCGAATGTCGATGTCTGAGTGACCGTCCCCACATATCGCTCCAAACAGGAATACGACACTGTCTCCTAGTTTCGTCCCCTCCAGGTGTATTTCCAGCTCTTTTTTGCTGCCCCAACCATAATACCTCCGTCTTTTCCAGATAAACGTTCAGTCCATGTCTGCTGAAAATATCATTCCACTCTGTCAATTGTTCTTCCCCGTCCGCTACCACTGCCAGATCGCTCCAGTAGCTTCCGGAATATAGCCATCGTACCAGTCTTTCTGTTGATCAGTTCCACCATTGCGAAAAACAACAGTGGGCTCAGGGCCAACATTTACTTCGAACTCTTCTGACACTCCTGGCCCACACAACACCTTGCTCTTTTAATAGCAATAATAAAACTTACATCGGAGCTACAGTTGAAACTTGCAACGTTTCGATCCATCTACAGCGGATCTTGATCACTGATGTCATGTGACGTGGCTCAGATTTTGGTTGTAGATGGCGGGCATGTGGTATTCCTGATCTCGGGTCATTGTAGTTTGATGTAGATGGCCTGCTTTACTTTTCTCTTGTGTCAGTTCTGTTCTCAGACCAAAAACTTGGTGTTGTCCATGGATACTGAGCCGCGTCACATGACATCAGTGCGTGATCAAGACCCGCTGTAGACCAATCGAAACGTTATAAGTTTAAACTACAGTTTCAATGTAAGTTTAATTCTTCCTATTAAAATAATTTAATCTTGGCGCCATGAACAAGATCTTCCAAACCCTGTTCTTTGTTTCTTCATATGTCCCTTCTATCATCATGACGTCTGCCTCTGGGACCATCATCGCAAGCCAGGGCTGTTTGCCGTGCAAAACTAGCCCTGGTTGATCCCCTACGCGAAGTGCGGAAGTTAGCTGAGTCAAACTAGTAATTGACTTCGCCAGTCGCGACCGCATCACCCGTGAGAACAGCGCAAATACCCGCCCCAATTTGAAGACGAATAAACGACTTCTGGGAATCCCAATATATAATGACCCGTTCGCCCATTAGCACGAGCAGCTGAGCGGTATTGTGTATTCGAATAATTGCGTCTACTTCCTAAACATTGCATGTAACACGAGCCACCGTTGGTTGAAAGTAGTTTTATTATGACCACCTGACCTGAATAGATCTACTGATCTAGTGAGCGATTTGATAAGCTGAGCTTAAATTCAGAGTTTCGCAAAGCGATCAGCCAGGGGTACTGCTGGCTGGGACTGACGTAATCAGCAGCAGCGACCCCTGGCGCGCGAGGATGTCTGGGACCACCATCCACCTCAATGCCATCGCAATCTATCTTGGTACGTATCATATACTTTCTCCAGGTCTATGAATCCTACCGCCATATCTTCCTGTCCCTCCAATTTCAAAGGGCAACGTGAACCCTTTGTTAACACATACACAACTTAATGTAAGTCACACCTGCCGAATACTACGTGGCGTGTAAACGCTCGGACTGTTACACAAGTACATCGACATACTCTGTATCTTAATACATGTTAAATACAAACACATTACAATGTGTTCATGTCTAATGCATTCAATTATAGAAAAATGATCCCATCACCCCGAAGCACCCCGAAGCAATTAAAATCGCTGTCGCCGTACGTATATTTTGTATTAATTTGCAAATCAACAACAGTCTGTCTTAACTATGTGGATGTGTAATAAAATCCGTGGGATTATCCCTGGTGCATGATATATTGTACTACAATTTAAAGAAACACACTATCTTTGGCCTACACCCACTATATACTAAATGTCGGTAGTATATCGTTGAGTACGTATCTCAGTACGAGTCTGTAAAAGCTGACAGGATCATATTAGCAAATAACTATCAGATTCCTTACAAACATATACCGTCGTTGAATAGGAATAAGGTTCCAATGACGAACATAGCTTTGTGTAAATCAAGAATTAGTTAAGCAGCAGAATGGTTTGCAACATCATTACTGTAGGTAAATTGCTCATTAAGCTACATAAGTATACTACTGTTGCATATATACGATTTAGTGTTTGTGTTTTTAGCTCTGCTTTATTTAGTGCACACGACACACGTGATTTCCCAGCCATCTCCATATTTGGGACACGGCAGTGAGCCGCACGCAGCTTCGGTGTTGTAGAAAAGGACGCCATCTTGGCCTGACCCACCGCCATCGATAACTTCCGGGGCATTGTCCATACAGACGTAAGTTGTTCGGCCTTTGTGACTGTAAGCCGCTGCCATCAAATAACCCGTGTATTCCTGTGTCCACCCATCGGGACACGTAAGTCTGGCCGGAATCATCACTTTCGTTGGTCGACTGGTCACGAGGCATACGGCACACGGAACGTTGTTGTCGTGCAATGACTGTGCGTTAGCTTTGGAGAACGGGTCGTTTGGATATATCTCGTATTCAGCCCCGTACAGATGGCCGTACGATTGGAAGCCTGACGTCTTTTTCGGTCCCCATTCAGGGTCTCTGTGCAGGCATAGATAGTTCGAGCCTCCGCCGGGGTGTGAATAATACGAACCAGCGACAACACCTGTAATAAAGATCAATCCGAAATTTGTTTTATAGTCTTCACAAAGCCGTCATGAAAAAAACTTAACCTATGCCAATAACACAATATATGTTCATTACATTAAACGCTGAATTATTTATGGGATGCGTTTAAAAATAACGGGTATAGTGAATGATTCCGTTCTAGCAAATGTGTCTTATTCTTCTAAACAGCTGACTCTGTTTTCCGCGAGTTCTAATAAAGTAATCTACCGTATAGCGAAGGTTTAAAGGATTGAAATACTTACCCCTGTAGAGTAGATCCGTGCCATTCCCAGGACATGTCTTCCTCCCCCATCGGGTGTACACAGCGCCCCCTGTTGATGAATGTTGAGCGTCAGTTCCTGAAATATCAGTTTATAATCACGACTAGTGACTGCATATTCTCCGAATGTGGACGTCACTGTATCCCTCTAATTAGCACTCATTGTCAGATAGGTTTCAGTAAAACCAAATATTTCTAGTTTTCGTATAGTATAGTTCACGATAGTGCTCTGTGCTTTGGGCATGTGGGTCAGCTTCTTATACATTTTTTAAGGCAGGGCCGGGCCTGTGTAAACATTTTGCGAATCGGGAATATATAAATATTATTATACCCTGCGGGCTTCGGCCGGGCCTAGGACAAACATTTGCGGGCCTTGGCCGAACCTGGGACATGTTATTGGTGTAATAAAAACAGCAATTATTAATTTATAGTAATAGTTAAACACGTCAACTCTGTATCCAGGGGGTTTCATGTGAACCCGTTTTATTTCTCCAAAATGTGAACCTCCCTAATATTTCATCTTTAAAATATGAATCCTAATTGCAGTTTTTAATATTCCCTGTTTCTTCAAATAGTGACCTCCAAAAGCTGCCGGATGTTGTTGAAACATTACCCAGCATGGCAGGGCAGCCTGATTAATACAGGTGTTAAATACTACGCGAAATTAACTTTTGTATTCCCCAATCTGAATGAAATATAATCTAAGAACAGTGTCCTGATATTCAACACATTTTAACCCCCTCCATCACCCTTTTCAAGGCCCCTTTTAGTCGCGCTTTTCTGTACATTTTCTTCACAGTTTGTTGCGACACCTTGCGGTCGTTGTGACGTCACAGTATGTCGCACGGCTAGGATTTATCATGGCGCGCATCTATGCGGGTTGGTATTTCAGGCCGTGCCTAAAATTGCAATCGCTGAATTTAATATTTTTTTAGCGTAAAGATTATAATCTTACCTACACGTGTGTCACTGGAAGCACGCGGAATTTTTTTTACTTTTTGAGTTATTTCCGTTTGAACATTGTAATGCTCAAACTTGGAATGGGATTTAATATGTTTTTGATATCACAGTAAAGATAATAATGTCATCAGCAAGTTTGTGGCTGGATGTACCCAGGATTTGTTTCAAGTTTTTGAGTTACAGCCGTTTGAACAACGCGAATGCTTTATCCTGCAATGTATACGCGGTAGCGTATATAATGCAAGGTTGAACATTCGCGATGTTCACACGGCTATAACTAAAAACGTTTATACAATTCCTGTGTAGGCCTACATCCAGCGACAATAGAGCGCGCTCAGCGGCCCTGTCTATGGTGACGTCAGCAACATTTGGCGGTCTGTAACGCGCAAATGACCATGTTTGAGCGAGCTTAGTGACATGAGTTCTCAGTGAACAGGCTTCATATTTGGCATATTACTTGACAAGAGTATATCCTTTATGTATATAAAGTTTCAAAGACATTAAAAGTTTCATTTCACTTTGTCTTTAAAGGGAGAACCCTTATCTATTATGTGATCATCAATGAATGAAAGGGAAGCGTGGCTGCGGGATATGTCCTCATTTTCATGTGTGAAAATGGCAGTCGCTTCAAAGGACCAATGTATACATTTAGCCATGCTGCAGGACTTCACACTATCCCACAGTCTCCTGCTATGTCAATTCATGGGATAACAAACACACAAGAAGCCAATTTTATTCCCAAGGTAAATTTTAGTCAGCCAGAGGTGACTGATGCAGATAAAAACCGCCACTGAATTTACCAAACCAATCAGCTAACACCTGCAAATCAGTATGTCGGTTCATGGACAATAATCAGATGTTTTTATTGATGTTCAAAACAAAACAGTACCTGTGTATTTAGTTTATTTTCAGTTTATGTTGTGTTTCTTGTTATTGCATTATAACAGCCTCATGTTTCTTAAGTTGGTAGCTTGTGATTAGCGGGCCGCGGGCTTGCGGGCGGCGGGCTTACCCATCTTTGGCCCGCGTGTATGGGCCGGGCCTGGGTCGGAAACATGCGTGCCGGGCTGCTGAAGTGAATTTTACACCGGCCCTATCACAGGGGGTAATTTACGAGTGTTCATTGGCTGATAGGCTGACCCCTGACACCGCGCACATGCATGCTTTGAAACTGGGGAAAATCGTGGAGTTGTACCGGCTATTAATAAACTAATCATAATGTGTTGGTTCAATTAACGCGTAAATCCTCTTTTTTATCTGGTGTAAATTACACATAGGAAATTCCGTGCGACGGCCGTTATCAATGAAGATAGGCACGCAGTTCTTGCGTCAGAGTCAAGACTGAGAAAATGGCAAACTTGGAAAGTTTTACTGCGGCTGCGCTCGTATGTACGGTGACAGTGCACAGTACAAGTCTCAATACAGGTGGGTGTGAAGTGAAGTTTATTTGTTTAGATCATCATACGTACATACAGAATAAAAGTATAGTTTGTACACATTTTACATGATCTTGCTGATCAAGGAAGACCTGTACTAAGCCTAAGAGTAAAGCCTGAGAGATCGCTATTGTGTAAGCCTCCCTATGATACAAATGAGTATGACTGCATATGTTGCAATAGTCATTATTGGTGCTGTTTGACTTGAGTGTACATATATACAAATGGTGAGTTGCAGTAGTGCTAACAAAACTAATACTACACATAGTCCAAATACTGTGAATACAATTTTGTTTATTTTTTTACATGTGAATAAGTGTTAATAAAATGTAGATAAAAGTAATTATCATTATTATGATATAATAATTGCATCAAGATAAGAAAAATAATACATCAGTTCCAGATTTATCATTTACAGACTGTATTGTGAGGAACTCCAATACAGACTGTTTTGATAATATGTTGGTTGGTTATATTTGTATATACATACATATATATATATATATATATATAGAGAGAGAGAGAGAGAGAGATAGATAGATATATAGATATATACATATACACACATATACATATAGATACATAGTGGTGGTATTATCGAGTGTTATTCAGTATAATATAATATTATTATATTAAAGAGTTTTAATTAACGCAATTGATCATGATAATGATTTCGAAGACATACCGTAGGTTTCAGCTTCAGCTGGCGTATTCTGTTTGCATATGTAGCAGTTACTAATACTACATTATGTGTCATATTTACTTATGGCATAATACTGCTTTCCCGAAGTAAATGTTAAGCAAAAATACAGTAATAAGAAAACCATGGTTTTTAGACGGTTTGAAGACCTCCATAAAATAAAAAAACAAATGATTTGTTTACTACAAAAAACAACCAACTAATGAAACTAACTATGAGGTAAATCGCAACATAAATATCAACACTTGTTAAAGCAAAATCAGTCGAATCTGTTTAAATCATGGCAACTCATTAAGCAAATAATTAATAAAAATACGAAGTTTGTACAATCTCCGAAGATGAATATTAACAATCAGTTAACAACCGATAACAAGTAATTGCCGAATACTTCAATAACTATTATGTTAATATTGGATCATCACTGGCTGAAAAGATTAGCCGAAATGGTATTGACCCGACAATGTACCTATTGTACTGGACAGTTAGCCTTGAGTCTTGACTTGAGGCTATTGAACAGTCAGTATCAGACAGTAAACTTGTATATTCCCATTAGTGCCTAGTCAGGCTAGTGGCATCGCTGGTCAGAGGAGTTTCTTTCGTACACAACCGAATATATATATATATATATATATATATATACTGTTTTAACAAAGATATAAAGAAGTTGTATCGCATATAATCGATATTCCAAACCAGTACCAGTTATTAAAAAAATAGAGTGTAAACAAAGTGATCCATCAAAGTTTATTTCAGTGAAATACTTACGTCACGATGTTCGAAAAACATCACCCGCGATACAAGGACGATACTGAGTCACATCCTGCGTCCGATGCCAAAATATACCTCAAATGCACGTTTGATTAATTTTTATTTGAAACAAAAAACTGTTGTTGCACGTTTTTGCTCTTTGTTCCTAGTAACCGATACATCTCATTAATGGCGTTTTACTTTATATCCTACGATATCTCAAAAGGCAGCAGAAATTATTCTGCCTTTTTCTGGTGAGTGGCGAATACTCAAATTTATATAAAAATGTAAATCTGGCTAACCGGTTGTGTTGTCAATTAATTGCGATTTCGTAAGCCAAGATACTCACCAGACGTGATTAAAATCGAAAAGGCGATTACACATTTACACGGGAAATTTATGAAACGTTCACCTGTAGCGCAGGAAAACACGTCAAGTCCGCCATTTTTCATAACTGTTTTCTCAATGTAAGCTTACAGTTTTGCACGCAACATGTGCGCAGTGTCATGTTTCAGGCATTCAGCCAATATATGCCTAAGCGTCGAGGATCTTACGTCCTATTGACACAGACGCAGTTGGGATTCCACTGTTACAGAGACGTTGTGTATGCATGGTACAATGTGCTGATACTGAACCATTTAAGGTGAATCAACTTATTTATTGTCCACTTGTGCTTCATTCGGAACTACCTGTAGATTCGCTGGCAATACCGGCGTTATGTGTGCCCAGTAGTCCGTGACCCACTGCGGGTACGCTGTGACATCACATGCGAACAGGCCTTTAGGCCACAACGAGTGGTACGACGACCGTCACAATTGTTCGCGAGTCAACGGACCACCTTGGCGACCACTACGGTCAGCTGTTGTGCTTCATCGATGACCACTGCTGACTGTTCTTCTTTGTCTTACGTCACCGAAGCGCTTCCCTTCCCGACAATGCCAACGAAGGGGCGAACACGAGCCTCATCCAGCACAGACCGACATGACGACATGGCAGAATTGAAACAAGCAATATCCTTCATAAGTGATAAACTGGATGAACTGTTGCCCATTCGACAAGAGATAACACAGTTACTAAAAGCGTTAAAAAAACTAGAAATTGAAAATGCGGAAAAGGAAAAAAAATTAAAGAGTTAGAGTCACGCCTAAACGACATGGAACAATATTCCAAACTAGAAAACATTGTCAACTCCGGTCTGGAAACAAAGCAACCATCCTAAAGTTCGGCAGCAACTCCACCTGGCGAAAAACGACGAGACGACGACGGCGAGCAAGACAGTCTGGAAGACAGCATGATCCAGTTCTTCGCCAACAAACTACAACTGACCATCGATAAATCTGACATCTCAGCATGCCATACGTAGCGCAAACGATCTATCACAAATGGAAATCAACGAAACCAACGTAATGTCAAGCCAGACATCATAGTGAGATTTGTGAATCGAAAAACAAAAACACTGGTGCTGGGAAATGCCTACAAACTCAGAAAAAGCAATGTGTACATTAACGAACACTTGACAAAAAAAACACACCATTGCCTGGGAAGCCAGAAAATTGAAGAAAAACCTCAAGATCGCCTCAACGTGGGTGAGGAATGGAAAAGTACTTATAAGAACACTGGGGTCACCTGATGTGGCCAAGACCTATGTGTTGCATGACGAAACTGACTGCGCTCGGCTTGTCGAATCCTCGTCGACGTGATTGAAGGTTGATGGATGTCATTTGTTTTCCTTATCACAATATAAGTGACGAAGAATTCAGATATATTACAAGCGAAAGTGACATGAATGAATAATTTTTTAACATTTATGAAAAAACCTCCAAGTTTGATTTTAAAGGTTATGAATATACCGACTATTTACATCATAATTATGGCGACTATATCGATCCAGATAATAACTTGTACAATTACATAATAGTAGACTGTTCATATTATACAGAAGCTAAATTTGAACATAAAACAAAACACAGCAATGATTTATCAATAATACACTTTAACGCAAGAAGCTTAAATGCAAACTTTCAGAATATCAAAGATTTTTTTATATACATTGCATGACCCCTTTGATGTAGTTGTTATAAGTGAATCGTGGAGTCACGAAGGGAATGAAACCAGTTTTATTTTACAAGGGTTTGAATCCATACAAATCAGTCGCAAAAATAACAAAGGAGGTGGTGTAGTAATTTACGTTAGAAAATGCATTGACTTTAAGGAAATCAGTTGTATGTCATTGGCAGTAGACAACATCATGGAATGTGTCACAATAGAATTACAACTAAATAGTAGGAGTAATATTATCATAGAATGTATATTCAGGACTCCTAGATCAAATGTGGACACATTTAATTAAACTTTACAACATATATTTGAGAAGACATGAAACACCAATAAGACGATGTACTGGTGTGGTGATTATAATCTTGATCTTTTAAAACATGAAACTCACTACGGAATTAAACAGTTTCTAGACGTCATGTACAGTTACGGATTATATCCCTTGATTACAAAGCCAAGTAGAATATCTGAATTCAGCGCCAGTTTGATTGATAATATTTTCACTAACGAATTGACAAAGGAGGTTTGCAGTGGGTTATTGATTACAGATGTTAGTGACCATTTACCTGTTTTCGCATTGAATAGAAGTAACATTGATAGACCTAAAGGACAAAGCTTTAAATATGTCAGGTGTAGAAACGAGCATTGTATACAGTCATTTAGCTCGGCATTGGCCAACTGTAATTGGGCCTGGTTTATGCAACCGGAGGATATTAACACGGCATATAGTGAATTTGTTAACATTTTCACCGATCTGTACAATACTCATTGTCCGATAAGAAAGGTGTATAATAAGATCCACAACTCATATAAGCCATGGTTTACAAAAGGATTAGCAAATGCATGTAAAAAGAAAAACAATCTCTACAAAAAAATATCTTGCATGTAAATCAAGAAGCACAGAAGAAAGTTACAAAAGATATATATTTCGACACTGTAAATCACAATCTGCTGTTAAAAAATAGAATTGTGCGGTACACGTGGGGTTGTAAATAATTGGTTGAGCAGTTACCTTTAAAAGAGGAAACAATTTGTATGTATTGATAATGTAAAATATAATGTTTTAAACATATTATGTGGAGTACCGCAAGGATCAATACTTGGACCAAAATTATTTTTGATTTATATCAATGACTTATGTAAAGTTTCTGATATAGTAAAATTCATTTTATTTTCAGATGACACTAACATATTCTATTGTGCTAATGATCCAAATATGCTTAGCGCAGTAGTCAACCAGGAGTTGGTGAAATTACAAAATTGGTTCGAATTAAACAAACTATCCCTTAATGTCGATAACACCAGTTTCATGATATTTGAAAAAAGAGAAATGCTCCTAGCATCAATATAACCATAAATCATAAAAACATAGAAAGAGTGTACCAAACACAATTCCTGGGTGTAATAATTGATGAGAAGCTATCCTGGAAAACACAAATTCAATTGGTTAAATCTAAATTAGCAAAAATAACATCAATAATTTACAAAGCACGAAGCTTATTAAATGTCACGTCATTATCCTTGTTATACTTTTCACTTTTTATGCCGTATATTGACTACTGGTCTGAGATTTGGGGCAACACGTATCGTTCTCACTTATGGCCGATATTTGTTTTGCAAAAAAGAGTGATTCGTATTATATATGGAGCAATAGCTCAAGACCACACAAACAACTTGTTTGTCTATCTTAAAGTTATGAAATTTATTGATTATATTGAGTATAAAACCGGTATCACAATGTACAAGGTGAAATATCATTTACTTCCGAAAAAACATTCTAAGCTGTTTTCACTTGAATATCGAATGTTGATATGTAACAAGACACATAAATGTATTTAAACAATTGTACGTTCGTACAACTTTGAAGGCTATGTGTGTGTCTAATATTGGAGTCAAACTGTGGAATAGTTTACATGAAGATTTAAGAAAATGTCAGCGTATTTGTATCTTTAAAAAAAGTTCAAATCATCTATAATTGACAGTTATACAGCATTATTGTAATCGTGGTACTATGTGGAGAAATGAAGACCCATAAGAATATCAAAAATGTCAAAAACCAAAATTAACATAAACTTATTATGTTGTAGGCACCGTGTACAATAATTTTTGATTGGTAAATCTTTACTCTATAAAAACATATTGTATTTACATCGCCAGCACCTAAAATGGTTGGGGGTGAACCACTGATAAGTATTGCACTTCTGTTCACCCCCTTACCACATTGTATTTGTTTAATTGTGACGTGTAATGTTAAATGTTGGTAATAAATGAATTACTTACTTACTTGCTTACTATTTATGCATATTTTATGTACAATCTCACAGTGATTAAATTAACTTCTTTTGCATGTAAATGTTTTGTTGTATTTTACACCGGCCTTAGCATAAGGCGTAATTTATATACAGCACTGTTGTTTATGAGAGAATTCCCCCATGGGGACAATACACAACTTCTTATCTTGTTGTGAAATCAATGTTGTTACGTGTAATAATAATTATTCTACATTTTTAGGGAAGGACATTATATACTTGCAAACCAGTACGATTATAAACGATTTTCAGACCAGTCATACGTACATGTCTTGTGAGTAAGATATTGATCCTACCTGGGTCACTGTTCGGACGATCTTTCTTCAAGTTTCGCAGTTCACTGTCCTGTTTGTCATTGTGTTCACGCAATGCTCTCATGTCACTCGCCATTTGCTTGACTTGAGCTTGTAAAGCGATCACGGAGCTCTTCCATATCTGATCGTCGACACTGGGGCCTTGTGTCTGGCCGCAGTCTCTTGTCGGCACGTTGAACGTGTACACACAGCGAGGATCGGCTGATGTACTCTGTCCGACTGCCTGGTATATGACAATCAGCAGGATGCACACAAGTATAACCAATCTCGCCATGACGCCTTCAACGCAGGTTTGATAGTTGTCTAACTGTAACAACGTCAGTCGTACTCCTTTCTGCCACGGCGACAAACTAGGCCGAATGGCGACCAAGAAGTTTCGACTGCTATTGAAGGTTGAATCCATTAGACCGAGACGTTGTGACTAACGCTATTGTGTGGCTGCTGATAACGCGCCTGCTTTCTTGTATAGTGGAATTTAATCGTGTGACACGACGAGGCTAGGTCAGGCCCATAGGCAGGGGGCTTCGCCCGGCTCACGTGAAAACTCGTTTTTGTGAACCCCCGTTTCTTCAAAATATGAACCCTCTCAAAACCGGCAAATCCTAAAATAACGTTGTTTTATGAGTTTAAATGCTCCCCCACGCAACAAAATGTTATGTCGTTTGAATGGCGTACATCTCCCCGTCTCAACGAGGCCTGTCGAAGAGCTGCCAAATGGTGCAAATCGTGAATCGAAGGTCAAACAAGGTCACCGTCAAATGATAAATTGTCGACATTTCGCGCTTCCGCAAACGTTATAACATTAAACAAAATAATTAGTTGACATCTTCTTGTGTTCACATCATTGCATAAAAACCAAAAGTTTTATTATTTGCACATGCATTTTCTGTGATATCAGGTGTTGGAGTTTGAATTTACTCATGAATGTATGGAATAATTTAACATAAAAAAACATGTGTTTATTGCGTACACCATCGTTGTTTACACACCCAATTATTCTATTGGCATAATATCATAATAGTATACTTGTGTATCATATTAGTATACATGTGTTTGGTTACTATCACGGCGTGGAAGTGAAAGTACTTACCCAAGATGTAGCTAGGGTGTTCAAAAAGAGAGGTGACAATCACATATTATAATTAATTGGGCCAACTGTCAGATGTTCTGGGGAAACGGACAGTTCTATATAATAATTATCATGGAGGAGTTTAGCAAGACACATTATAACTTGCCTGGATAACTTGCCTGGATCTTCGGGTTTTAAAGTAAGGCTACAGCCTTGTGTACACCCGCCTTTATGCATCGTATTTTGATATTGAGAACGTGGCTTGTCTTGTTATTTTGTGCTTTTATTAAAATTTAAACCTGTCCATCTTCAATTCTTTGTCGAGTTTTGTTTTGAAGGAGAGGATGTTTTCAGCGTTCACTGTTTGCTGAGAAAGGTTGTTCCAGTCTAGGAAGATGCGTTGTGAAAAGGAGTGTTTCCTAATATCAAGTCTGCTTGGTGTCTTATACAATTTTTTTTTGTGGCCTCGTGTGCGGTTTGTTGTAATCATGAAGAAGTCCTCTTGATTGATGTCGTCAATGCCATTGGTAATTCTGTAGACTTGGATCAGGTCTCCTCTTCTTCTTCGGTATGCCAGACTTGGTAAGTTAAGATGTTTCAGCCTGTCTTCATAGTTTAAGTTTCTTATTTCTGGGACCAGATTGGTTGCTCTCCGTTGTGCTCTTTCAAGGGTGTTGATGTCTACGGCGTAGTGCGGGTTCCAGATGGAGTCAGCATAGTCGAGATGTGGTCTCACTAGCGCTGTATATAATAATCGGAAGCTGCTACTGTCCAGATGTTTAAACGTGTGTTTGATGAGGCCTGTCATCTGGTTTGCCTTCTTTGCAATGGTGCCAATATGCTGTCGGAATTTTAGGGATCTGTCGAACGTTACACCGATATCTTTTTCTGTTTCTGATGTGCTGTTGATTTCTGACACTTCCCCATCTTTACTTGTCATCGTGTATGTGGTGTTAAGTTTCGGCTTGCCAAAAGTCAGATGTTTGCATTTCGATGGATTGAAATGTAACTGCCATTTCTCTGACCACGATGTTAGTTTGTTAATGTCTTCTTGTAATAGCTTTTTGTCCATTTCACACCTCACATCTCGATATATTTTTGTATCATCGGCGAAGATCTTGAGTCCACTGTTTATACCGTCTGAACAGGATAAATAGAATGGGGCCAAGGACACTTCCCTGAGGTATGCCACTTGTGACCTCTGCCCAATCTGATAGCTTCCCATTTACCGTTACCCTTTGTCTTCGTCCCGTTATGAAAGCTGCGATCCACGCTGCCACCTCTCCTTGGATGCCATACGCAGTTAGTTTTTTTGCAAGTCTTTTGTGTGGCACTGTATCGAAGGCTTTCGCAAAGTCAAGATATATTGTGTCTACACATCCGCCCGAATCATTGGTGGTAGTCCAATTCTCCATGACTTCTAGGAGTTGGGTGGTGCATGACCTGCCTGGTCTAAATCCATGCTGATCTTTGTGGAACATGTTGTTCGTAGTCATATGAGTCAGGAGATGGTCTCGAATAATGCTTTCCATAATCTTACATGCTATGCATGTCAAACTGATTGGCCGGTAGTTGGAAGCATGTCTTTTTGAGTTCTTCTTGTGTAGCGCTGTTACGTGTGCTGTCTTCCATTGAGCTGGGAGCACTCCATCCTTCAATGACCTGTTGAAGATCAAAAGGAGAGGCTCCACCAGTTCATTTCTCAGTTCATGTAGAACGTACGGGTGACATCTGTCTGGACCAGGTGACTTGTTTGTTTTTAAGTTGGTTAATTTAGCCAGGACTTCTTCTGCTGTGATTTCAATGCTGATCAGCAGGTTTCCATTATGTCTGTCTTCGAGTGTCGGAATTTCCGTCAGATCTTCGTGTGAGAATGCACTTGTGAAAAATTTGTTTAGTGTGTCTGCTTTCTCTTGGTCTGTTTTTGCTGTTGTGCCATCATCCAAGTCAAATTCACTCATGGCAGATCTGACCTTTCTTCCATCTTGGACATAACGCCAGAACATCTTGGGGTTTTTGCTGACCTCTTATAGCAATCCAAAGTTCAGGATATTAAATGGGAAATGAAATGCAGCTGTTTCATGCTACATATTTAAATATATACTATATAAGTATACATTAATGTTAACAGAAACGTACTCATTTATAAGACAAACTAAAAAAACGATTTTGTTCGATGCCTAAATCGTCGCTATAGAGCACTGCGTATCGCCATCTTTGTTCCAAGCGAGTGGTTTGATTCACTCCTATTTAATCAATGTTAAATTTCGGGGTTTTTCGGTTTACTTCATTAGTATACATTTCTGTGCGAAAACAAAGATATGGTGCCCTATTATACACGATAGGCGTTCTATAGGTCAACAAATAACTTGTATACGCGTTCGAAATAAAAAGGTTAAATTAAATGGCAACGATTTATAACCAATGAAATCGTTGTTAAAGTCGCACTTCCCGAACGAAGATTTTAGCTGCCAAAAGGGGGCGGTGCTTTCAAAGCAAAGTTCAGAATATTAGATGCGCGCGCATACCGGGACTATTTTTATTTTGTTGTTGACAGATACGTCGAAGGATTTTGGTAGAGACGAGTTATTAAAAGTGATTTTTAAAACTTCCGTATCACTTTGGGAGAAAATCGATACGACAGATAAAGACTCTAGTTCGACTTGTCACCCGGAAGTTACGGTTGATACGGTTGACACACACAAAGGGCCTGTGCCATATGGGTTTCACCCAGTGACAGTGTGCGATCCACGGTCCGATAATGTCCGGCCCCGGGTGAGGTTCAGTTGTGGGAGTCGGACAGTGACAGTTGGTCTATCGACGACGAAGACGTTACGCGACTTAATAATGTCGCATGGTGTTTGTGTGGACACTGCGTCCCAATGTCGACGCACATCGAGTTGCTGTGCTGTAGGGAGATAGCTGCCGTACAGCACCGTATGACAGACCTTGCAGATGCCTGCATTAGATTTAGTGTCATTACCGACTATGAGTGACGACTTCGAAACGGTTTGCACCAACAGGGCGGTGTTCGAACTTGGAAGTCGGTCTGTTGTCATTGTATGATTTGCGTGCAGACTCGTTGATTCGACCAATAGCTAGTAGGTAAGTACTACGTAGTTCAACAGGTATCGAATAATTATTCTAGCAATAACTATTTCAAACTTAAATAGAGTAATTATACTTGTTCCCACCTCAAATGTTCAGGTTCACTCAATCTTCATAAAATACTATGTCTATGCTTTTCATCAAACAATTTTTTATAATTTTCTTAATAAACTTACCTTTATTCTTGACAGGACGTGTGCATCCTTTTTATACAGTTGTTTAATTCCCTATGTAAAAGTGTTCAAGCAACTTGCTTAATTTATATAAAAATGTAGACAAATCGCACACTACCATGCACTAATAGATGCATAATCAGGACATTGTGCAATGTATTATTGATACAAAAATATTTAAGTGGAGTTTTTAATATAATAATTTTTTTATATATATTATGTGTGTGTGTTATCAAGACCGCATCATGAAATGTAGTCTTACAATCATAATTATTACAGCCCTTCACAAACAAATGAACCAATTCACTAAATTCATGATGTGATATTGCTAAAACAAGCCTTACCTTGTATTTGTGTTGTGGTCAATGGTGGCCAAGTGGAGTCGGGCTATGATGTCTTGACGGCTGAACTTGGGTGCATACTTGAGGAAGAGGGCATGTAAGCTCTCCAGTTCACCAGTGTTAACGCACTTCGTAACCCTCTCTATATCATACAGTAGGCAACAGTCCAGTATAGCCTTCTGGACAGTGAAGGCTTCTGTACCTTCAGTGTTGTTTTCACTTCTTGTTGTGTATACGTTGCATGACTGCACTTCCGGTACAACTCTGCGCCTGCTGTCCATAAATGGAATTCCTGATGTGATGGAGGAGCGAGATCCACATCTCCTTCATCAAGCGGGGATCAACACCATAAGCTGATGCGCAATACCACAGGTGGTTGGCAACTGCGCCTATCGAAGGGACAACCTCAACTTTCTTGGCAGACAACAACCTTTATTTCTTTCTCTTTCTAATGCCGGGATGTCTGTCAGTGGCAAGTGTGGTGATCTTCACCCCATGGTCAGTCAGGTTGTCCAAGCAGCGTTTCAAGCCCTCCACTTCCATCCAGTAACTGTTCTTGACCTCTCTAACCCGAACAGTTTCTTGAGCAATGATGAGTTGGCTGTCAGTGTCCATGATGAAGTAAATGCCAAATGTAGCGTTGTGTCCTGGATTGTCATATCTTGCGTCGCCTGGTGCGACCACTCTCTGTCCGGCCAGAGCTGACAGGATGGCCTCTGAATGGCATGTCCACATGTCCTCTATCTCTGGCAGTATGTATGCCCGCTGTATGTTGTAGCACTGGCGGGGTGACAAGGCACATAGGTTCATTAGGTTGACCAAATTGTACACAGTGAATGAATGTCCAGTCAGGAAGAGGACGCTTGGTATCAACAAGTTACTCTCATAAATGTTACCAATCTTGGGTTGCGAGTGCCACATGAACGAGTGGCCATCTACACATTCTGTGGTCACAACCACTGCAAATCCAGTCACTGTGATGCTAGGCTTTGATATAAGTGGTTTATTGCAGTTTGGTGTTTTAGCAGGTGCAGAAAAGTGAAATGATGTTTTTCTCACAGATGACAAACTTTCTCTCTTTCCCATTAGTGTAAGAACCGCTTGAGTCATCATCAGTGATATCGCTGTCACCTGCTACAACATATTCTGCATCACTCGCTTCAATGTTTCTCTTCTCGCTGTTGCAGACAGAATCGTCTGAAGATGGCGATAGTGAGACTGGGACATCCGAAGGGCGTCTATAGTGACAGAACTGCCATGGTCAGGGTCAGTCGGAGAAGGCGTGCTAGACTGCGATGGCAACTTTGCATACCCACGGTCATGGTGAATGTTCAATGGAACAACAGTATTGTCAGTATTAACTACTGCATCGACAAAGTGTCGCACTGGCGATGCGACCACTGGCTTCCTTTATGTTTTGACACTACAGTTCGATGGCGTGACAGCACTACAAGTGACATTTGTATTACCATGAGGGACGATGTCATCTCGCGTGCTAAATCCTTCACTGGATCCTTCGAAGCTTGCGCTCGGTATTAGGCCCTATGGTTGTTCGGATACTTCCATTATATATTATGAACAAAATGACACAACCTTGCAAATATTAATTAAAATTGGAGCACAAGTGCGCTTTACAAGTTACTTTTTCAACGTTTTTTTTAGTGGATATATGTGTGTTATCTTTAATTTTCATGATTAAAATGCATGTGCACTCAAATGTGTTTAACATTTGAACTTTATAAATACAAAATATATATTTATTAATCTTTGTGGCTTTTTCCTGTGATGTTATTTCCTTTTTTCCTTGTTAGGCTTACATTCAAAAATAAATAAACTATATACAATGTCTTTGTTATTAAAATCATACATTGGTGTTTGCAGTCATGCAATCTATATCAGGAAAAAGTTGGTATGATAGCATGCTTGCTAAATTGTCGCCTCAAAACTGGAGCATCAATTCAGGGTCCATTGTTACAAGCCAATATTTGAGACACATAAATTAGTATTAGGCCTACTTTAGTTGACTGATGTGAACCTACTTAATATGCCAATAACTAATTATATCATATATGACTATAGTTTTTTGTTATATGCTATTGACTGTATAACAAGTATTTTTAAGGATTTAAATACTTGTAATGTCACTTATTTAAATGCGGTTATATTTTATAGTATTTGAACAGTCCAACTCTTCAATAATATTTGTCTTTAACTATTTCTCTTAAATTAATACATTCCAATGCAATGGCAATGCCTACAATACATGATTGACAGGGCTTAGTCCGGACTGTGACTAATGTTGACTAATAGATGACGACATTATTTCGCAAAACGTTATACTGGCTACGGTAGCTGACATTTATTTTTGTAATTATTTTGAAGGTTATTCCCCCCACCATCCACTAAGTCGATAACATAGACTCGTAGATGTAGACGCTGCGGTATTCAGACGTAGCAACACGCCGGCACGAATTGCCGTAAACTAAATCGGCGGATTACAAGCACTCATTATTCCCAATTATATCATAGTATTCACACGTATTTGTACTTTATCACATTCACATTTCTTATTACATTTAAATTTTGCATACGTCATATTTGTATATATGCAGACTTTGAACTAGAACTGTGGGACTATATAGTGGTCGTAATGATACCTGACGGAACTCGATAGTGCCGAGTCACCTTGGCAACAACAAGCTGGTTTCGGCTTGTCATTTCCTACGCGCCGCTTCACCCTCCAAATAAGGCAATAATGTCGAGCTTCCAGGTCGATTTCGTTTAATTTTACTTCATCGGTGCATAGTTATATGTAAACAAATCGACCGAAGGTGGACCTGTGACTAACCAAGAATGATGTTTCGACGTTCAATGTCTTTTTATGCTCGTCACTTTCGTATTTAGGCTTGCAATCGGCGTTTGAAAGTGACCACTGCAGACTTTTGCCAATCTTGCCGCCGGCGAACACGTCAAATTCATCATCTATAACTTGTTTTTTTCTGTTGGAATCCCTTGTGGAAGTATGTGAAAAGTTGCTTACTAACACTTATAGTATATATAGTAGCCACGCAGTGCATTAAATTGTTCTGTTTTTATGTATTTGTATGCGTTTAGTCGGTTTTTCTGAGAGCTATACTGCGTCGCCTATCGAATTGCTGTATACAGCTTTGGGAGACATCTCGCCAATCAAACCGGATGTACAGCCACACGCTCCTGGAGCATGATGGCGGCGCCCTGTGCCGATAGTAGCTACGTTTGAAAAATTATTTAAAATATACCGTGATGCTGTACTTGTCAAATCATGGTGACATGTACTGTAAATGGTATGTTCTTATGTTTGGGCTGTGGTTGTTCAATCGTTTCATTTCCCCTTTAAGGGAAGTATGCAGATATTGCTGGTCACCATCAGGGCTGGGATGCATGGCAACTATGTATAGAACCTTTCACTGCAATTATACATTGACTATCCATCTATGACCACATACTTATCTTACTAGGTAACAACCTTATGTCTCACCTCATTTTGACGAGGAAATAGTTAGCTTTCCAAACGTATATGCAACTATTGAAATGTAAAGACATCTGCGGAAGCGGACACTTTCGAAAATTCATTCATCGGTTCGTGCCTACCGCTCGCCTACTAATTGCGTATCGTAATATTAGATCCTGTTTCTCAAAAGCGTGACCACCCTCTGACATAAAAGCTACTGGATTGAATGTAGTGATGATCCGGTTTCTTGGTTATTCATATTGGGTTTATTTACCTCTCAAAAAACGTTTTTTCCCCTACACATGCTTCGAAGGAATGGTAGTTGGTCTACTCTTTCCGGTTCTGCAGTGAATTTGATGTTGGGATCCATGTCGTTAAGATGTGTTGCGAAACCTTCCATATGGTATGCGTGGATCTCGACGAATGTGTTATAGACATAATAGTATCCGTACCAAACTGATGGGGGGTGGGGGGGGGGGGGGGGGGCTGCGAAGGCTCGAAAGCTTCTATGTACAGGTTGGCCACAATGCGTGAGACCGGCCAGGGGACTCATGGCTGCAATGTGCTTTAGTTTGTAGAACTGTCCCTTGTATACGAAATACGTTGTGTTGAGGAAGAAGGCCAGCACTTCAGTGATTTGGTCAATGTTGAGCGGGGTACGCTGTTTCCATGTGGTTCGTTCTTCTAATTTACCCTTCACATGATCGTATCTGGAACTTGTATGTTGATAAGCAGGGCTGATGACACTAGTTTCTGTTCGGGAGAAACTTCTAGGTCTTTGATCGGGTTGAAACAATGCCCGCTCGTCTTGATATGGCACGGTGGCTATGGGAATAGAATGTTGGCCAGTGTCTTAGCTGCATTGTAGGATATCCCGACCCAGTCAAAAGAAATCTTCTTGTGATATATACAGAGAAATCGGATGTGAAACACAACCGCGGAAGAACCGTCTTATTTGTAACATGATCGTTTGTATGTCGTTATGTCTTTCACTTTGCTCTTAAATGTTTCTTTAACCAAACATTAGAATGTTCATTCAATCACTAGCGTGTCCAATCAAGCACTAATTTGTGAAATCAAATAATAGCGTGTCCACTCAAACACTATTGTATCTCTTATGACATGTAATTAATCTCAATAGAATCCGTCCTAATTTCGAATCGTACGAGTGACTCGGATGCGATTGACTCGGCCGGACTGCTACACGATACAATTTCATCGTTTACGTGGTAATCGGACGGTTTCATCCGAGACAATCGGACCGTGTATCGTCGCCTTAACAGACGCTGAGTAGGCATTCGGGTACGTGCCGACCTACGTGGTCCTTTGTCCACCAAGGGCGGTGTTATTTCTATATCGAGATGGTGCCTCTGGTTGTACTGCCATGTCTGTCTCTTCCTTGGTATCTTCATCATCAATCACTGGGTTGTCTTCGGCTACCTCATATGGCATTCTGTGAAACAAGGACTTGTTTCTCGTTACACTAGACCCATCTTGTTGACGTGCTGTTACCATGGAGTCCTTTTGGCTGGTGACGATCAACGGCCTGGGATTAAACGATGTAGACAGTTTCCCTGTCTTGCGCTGCCTTACAAACACGACATCGCCAGTGTCGGTCGATGGCGCCGTAGCCCTTGCCTTCCGGTCTGCGTATTCTTTCATTCTCTTCTTGCCGATGGTGTCCTGGAGCCGGTTTCATGAGCACACTTACGACGTCGTAGCGGCCGCTACGACGTCGAAAGTTTAGAACGTCGTAAAGTTACGTTATTTGGGTTTCATGAGTTTCCTAAGTGCGATTAGCCGTTGCTAGTTGGTCGTAACTTTGCGCTTGGTATATGGCAGGCGTAAGCTTACGTTATTTGACATATTCCCGGGATGCTCCCCAAGTTCTAAGATGTTCCCGGAACGCACACACGAGACATAAATATTTACATTCATCAATGACAAATGGCTTGATGCGTTAAACGACGATGAACTAGTTGAACGGTATAGGTTTAGAAGAGATGATATATTGTGGCTGACTGACGAGTTTGGCGGTGCGCTCGAACACCGGAATGAGCGAAAAGGAGGACTGCCGCCCTCGGTGCAACTTATGGTGGCGTTGCGAGTTTTCGCTTGTGGAGGTTTTCATATTGATGTCGCCGATACATTCGGAATAACCAAACCAACAGTGAGCCGAATCGTGCACAGTGTTGCAAATATCGTAGGTGGACGGCTTGGTCAATACGTGAAATCTGACAACGCGGTGGAAATCGAGAGAACGAAATAGCAGTTCTACCGGATGGCAGGGTTTCCAAAAGTAATTGGGTGCATTGACTACATTCATGTCAAAATTCTCGGTCCAAACGTCAATGTCAATGAACATGAATACATAAACCGAAAAGGAACGCATTCAATCAACGTGCAGCTCGTGTGCAATGCGCAAATGAAGATAATTAACGCTGAGGTGAAATGGCCAAGTATGTAAATAGCAAATACTATTGTATTACCATGTATTCATATTATTATTCAATTTTATTGATATTATAGTCATTGGCATTAGGGATAAATTTAGGCTAGCTTGAAAGTTTAATTTAAGCCTTGATTAGGCATAACCTTTGAATATATTCACCTTCAAATATATATATATATATATATATATATATATATATGTGTGTATATATATATATATTACTCTTAGGCAAGTAAACATTTGAAACTTCCTTACATTTTTCATGAAACAAAAAAATCCATTACTGAAGTGAGCAACAATGAGTCGGGTGTTCCCGAGGATACCCCCACCTTGGGTGGGTAATACAGATATTAATGATGGCTGTCTTTGGTAATATCTGGGGGACTCGCAACCAACAAATCAAGGTAGACTCTCAGCTTATGTAGGCAGTATGAAAGATGTCAACAAAAGGATGGGTATGCCTGGGTGTGGAATTGATAAGGGTAAGTAAGGTTAACAAGGTTAGTCTTCAAAAGTGACAGCATAATTTTAAACACTAAATGGGAGCACATTCTAAATAGTCTTACATGACAACTAGTAAAGGCCTAGTTCCAATGTTAGTAGTAAATACAGGAACAAATTGGAAAACAAATACAGATCTTCTAGACGGGTGACTAAGGAAGATAAAAGTGCTCAGAAAAAGTTTCAACTGCATTTTTTACAAGCAGCCAACCATTTTTGGACTTCGTGTTGACGTTTCTTTCACATGCAGATTGTTTTTATAGGCCCAAGTACTGCAAATGAGGCTGGTGTGGGAGACCGGGGCAAGGAAAACTACTCTTTCTTTCCATGTATTTCTAAGTACCTTTTAGTAAAAAAAAACTGCACTCAGACTGAATATTGGAATGTATGTAAGTGATGAAATCATTTTTTTGGTTCCATTTATTGCATTCATGCAATGCTGTAAATGTACCCACTGTGATCTATACATATATATTTAGATAAATGTATTCAAAACTTTGTTCTTGTATGAAATATTACAAAATTATTGCACGACTCACGCTTACTAAGAGAAAGCGACATGTTTGTTGAGCTGGACATACAAACTAGGCCCTAAAGCGTCGATGGCACTGCTTGCATACTGAACTGCGGTTTGTTTGTTTTTTCATTTCACCTGTTCAGTTCATATGTTTAATTTGTTCCGTTGTGTAGCATTGTCACATATGTTATAAATAAATAAGTTACGTTAAGAACACTTCTAGCAAGTGTTGCTGTTTATTTAGTGTTATTTACTTAATAAATAATGTTCAAAAGTTGTTTTTGTCAAAAACTGCTCAATTTGAAAACACATTTGTACAACTGTAATGCTGAATTACATGTATTTTTAACACTGGATATTGTTCTATTTTGGTGACCTTCACAGCATTAACATGTTATATATTTAAATATTATATATGTCATTCTAACGAAATGCAATATTAAATTGGTCGTCACAGTTTGATCCTCCTGAGACACTGTTCGTAAAATTAATGTGGAAATGCCAATATAATGATTTTTTAGTTACATAACTTGTTTTAATGTAATTGCAGCTATTCGCCTGCCAATGCATGCCACATCATCATGGCATGCATTGTTCTTCATAACATTGCAAATGAACGCCGCTTGCCACTGCCACATAATGTTCTACCAGATGACGACAACCACCACACCGATGGTAAGGGAGGAGGTGACAATCCAACACAGTCACTGTATGGCAGGGACACTTGTGCAGCGCTATTTTAGCCGGTAAGTTTATAACGTACTGGGTTGCCTGAGGGTTTCATAGGGGCAATCCATAAATTTCTTGTAGCTGTTAATTGAATTTTATTAAATATTTCAACCTATTATCAAACAAGCAGAACACATCAATTGCAAACTTTCGCATAAGCAGCTATGCGCATATTGGAGAAAGTTTGTGTTAAAGATCAAGGTACAGCTCCTCAAACATGACTCTTTATGATGTCTTTATCTAAATGCATGGTAAATAAAGTACATTGAAATGACGTTCAAATACATGCCATACAAAAAACGTGTGACGTAACATTAAATAATCACTTCAAAACCCACTTCTCATGGAATCAGAATGAACGATGGAATATTACAAGCATTGCAATAATATGAAAGTTTATAATTTCCATACATACACCAACTTCAAATAAAATCAACTAAAACACCTTTTTCACAGATGTGTGCCACACTGTTGTTTTCATTGCTCATTAATTAGCTGTAATTTTCGCTTCAGCAGTTCAATTTTTAATTGTCCAATTACTTCGTTTTGTTCTAGTACACTGCACTCTAGGGTCAACTTCTTCTGTTCAAGCTGACTCTTCTTTACCTCCGCTTCCACAAGACAGTCGTATGCGTCTGAAGGACGCTTGCAACCCTGACGTCGCGATGATGTTTGGATCTGCAAAGTGGTTCTACTTGACGTAGAGGCCTGCTGGGTGACATTTTTACTTGCCGGATCGCTCCAAGAGGTTCCAGGACGTGAAGGCAGTGTCTGCTGCGTGGCATACAGATGTTCCTCGTCGACTGTACTGAACTCAAGTGTGTCGCATTCAAGTGTGTCGACCACTTCGAATGACACAGTTTCTTCCTCTGTGGAATAGTGATAATGAACATTTAAACAGATGGTTACACATGTATGACACTTTTGCAATGTATCATTTGTTAATGCCAATTTTTTAACATGCACAGTAGAGTTGGGCTGTTTCTCTAGTTGCTACTGAGAACCAGCATCCGCAATGCTTGGCTGACAACGAACAGTAATTGTTAAAATTTGTTGTGTGATATTTTACCATAGTTTGTATTCGAGGTTACTACTTGAAAATGTAAATTTCATGTTAATTTATTTCTTAATTTCACATATACATTATGTATATGTTTGTAAGTAGGAATAAATGTTTGCCTGTAGGCCTACATATGGAAGGTTCATTGTGCGTGTATTAATACTGAACTCATATGATAATAGAGACTATATTATAGAGTAGAACCTCACTATTAAAGTCAATCTTGGGACTTGTCTCAATAGAAAATTCACCAAAAATGGTACCACGTTAGCTGAAGTGAAATATTCGAGTGTGATGACATTTAGGTAACATCTAGTTTAATCAGTAAGCTGCCTTACACTACGTTGAACAAATGGTGATACTATACACTGGATATGGCGACCCAAAATAGTTTCCAAAGGACACATGATACTTCTTTAAAAAAATTAACCTGGGTATCTAGACCTACCTGTACATGTAAATGTAATGTCCTCTGAATCAGAAACTAGAAAGTAGAATCGTTCCCGAGTCACCACCTCGTGAAATGAGAATAATGCAAAATTGCGTAATATGAAACATGCATTTCTTCAATAATAAGCATTTCATAAGATATCTCTGAAAGACACAAGATTATTAATATACCTGGTATTTGTGAATTTTAAATTACTGTTCTACAAGCAATCTACTTAATATAAAATGTAACTTTCCAATAGTAACATTGATGTAATGACTTGTTCAGTGCATGTATACACAACCAGTTGTGTTTCTATGCAAACACCAAACACAAGCAGGGGTTGAACCTGCTATACACACACAAAACTAAGTTCACAAATCAATTCACAACACTTACACAAATACTGATTACAACACTGAAACACAGAATGTAGTCAGCAAAATAAGTTTTAAGTGACATGTACTGTATAACTGTTTTATGCAAACTTTTGAAATTAAATGCTAATATAAGAACATTTACTATAAATCTGGATAACCTATTCGGTGATGTTTACATTACATGTACATGCACAAACATGTAAGTTGTGTAAATGATAATAAATTAATTGGAATATATGAGAATATATAAAAATTTAGATAAAGTATATAATTATAAAGATAATAAAAGCATGTTAAATATATATATTTAAACAATAATTTAAAAACATTAAAAATAAGGTAGAAATATATCTAAACAAACAAAAATGTATATAAAACAGACAACACAGATATAACAAATTGTTAGTTAATATATTAGAACGTGAACAACACTTTACATGTCAATACAGCTAATTAAACATATATTTTGTACGCGATATTATATGTAATTAATAAAAAAAATGCTACCAAACCTTGGAAAGTAACATTGTAATTGAAATAAAAAAAAAAAAAAGGATGCAAATTTATTAGTGTTCTGTGTACATATGCTCACAAATATATATACCGTACAATGGCTTACGTGCATATGTTGCAAGCATGCCAGACTACCGGCATTATTGTTTTGATTATGTATACAGGTTATTCTACTATTCATGGTAATAATATCACCTGGTAATACAATTTTATTCAGGAAAAAGTATACATATATACATGGAATGTTATGGAATAGTTTAATATTCTTAATAATAAAGTTTGCATTGCACAACACTGCAACACAGAATGTGCATGTATACGCAACAACACAAGCCTTAGGCTTAGAACTTACAAAGTTATATATTCGTGCTCGTATCCCCTAGCGACTATATGCAAGTTGTTGACTTGGACCCATGGTGAATTCGGCCCAATATTTAGGGAAGGGGCTGGGTTTGATTTTGAGATGCAATTTTGTTGTTCTTGAGTCTGAATGTTTTTTTGGAGAGCCTCAAGGGGCCAGGGTGCAAATGGACATTTTTGGAGAGCGTGAAGGTGGATTTTGGGCGAGCCTTGCGGGGTGTAATTAGACTGGAGGTTTTTGAGAGCCTGAAATGGCTGAATCAAAAGTGATTGTGTGTTTTTAGTGTGCCCCCCTCAAATATTCACTACGTTCCAACGCCAGTGTAGAGTCAGACATAGTCGTAGACATCGTTACGGGTTACGCTTGGTCAATTTTCCAGCATGCTAAAGCCGCTTTCTAAGCATTTTACTATGTATGGCGAAATTGGGAAGCTGCTGTACTGTACTATGCCTATGGCTATCATATTAATATCACATATTATACTCACGTCCGGAATAATCGCCGCAGGGAAAAATTCGTGGTACTGAAATATCGTGTTCTAACGCTCTTAGCCTATTTTAAATTTAATACACTGCGTGGTCTCGCACTGATTCACGTGGCAAACGAACACTTTACACAGCGTAGCTACGACCCACGAATTTTGACGCATGCGTCTTTGACTTTGACGATGAGATTTGGGTTTCGCCGGCATATTTTCGTAAGAACTTCACTGAAAACAACTTTTGTAAAAAAATTGGCAGAAATTGGAAGGAATATGTGTTAGAGATTTAGCACATAAATATCACACCTAAACAACTGGTTAGGTTTTTGTATAAATGGCAACATAGGATTGGACCCACGATTATTGCCCACACCACTCACAAGTGGCAGTATATGCCTACCTTCAATGCCGTTGACCAGACTTGTCTGGTCACCCAGTATGTTTAGTATCATGTCTACAAACCATGGCCGATGTGGTGGCGGGCCTCCGCCTGTCTTTGGCCGCTTCGATGCGGCATTTGCCTGAAGTGCTACCTGTTTTATATCCATCCATTTCTTCCGGACATCTCCGGGTGCCACAAGCCAACAAGGCAACATTGAGTTACTTGACTAGAAAATCTGCTCTGAAGCAAATGACAGTGCTGCTGGTATAACTCCAGCAGCACTGTCACCTCTCCGTCTGAAAAAATAGCTTTACGCTCTCTTTACTTCCGATTCTAACGCTAGCGGTACTTTCGACATTTTCCCAGCGCCGTAAGTGTAAGGTTAGCAAAGCTGCCTAAAGAAAAGGCAAGCGAGACGCTGTAATTCGCGTCTTTCAGGGTTTATTCAAATGTGGCATTATTCGTGCTAATTTCACGCTGTACAACTACATATACATTTTTTTATGCACAGCCTCACTTAGCAATAAAATATGCATTCGTTCGAAATTACAACATACGAACTTTTATGGCTCATTATTATTTCTTGCGTGCTTACGTTTTACTGCGGACGCAGGGATTCCCCATCGCAACGTAACTAAGTCAATTCTACGTCAACGTAGTTACGCAAGTGTTAAATTGTTCTCATGAAACCGGTCGTAAGTTACACCATCTAGTTGCACTTAACTACGATCAGTATAACGTCTAGTTGTGCGTAAAGTTACGCTGCTTCATGAAACCGGCTCCTGGTTTCGAACCTTTTCGTCATCTGGGGGAGTCGACCGGTGCATGGAAGACTCTGGTAATTTGGTGCGCGGTTCCCAACCGAAGAGAAGACGATGAGGCGTGAACAGCGTAGAACTGTGTGGAGTGCATCGGTCGTTACGGAGACACTGATCCAGTTCACGACGCCGATTGCGACGTTGTACATCGGCTGAGCGGACTGCCTTCATTAGCGGTTTGTTAAAGTTCTCCACGTGAGCATTGGTCATTGGCCATAGTGGCGTGGTTTTGCGGTGTTGAACTTCACGTGATCTGCCTCTATGCATGGAATCACTGTCTCGGCGTTTGTAGATATTCACTAGACGGCAATGGTCCGCAGAAGTCGATAAGATACACTGGTCTCTCTGAAGCGTCGTCATGTTTAGAGGTTGCATGCGGCGCCGGTTGGAATTGGCTTGGCACGGTATGTAACTTTTGACGGCAGATTATGTTGCTCTGTCAATGCCTGGAAACCAAACTTTGCTTCTGATTAGCGCCTTCGTCTTGCTCATGCCCTGGTGGTCTTCGTGCGCAAGCTGAATTACTCGATTTTGCAACGCCGTCGGGATCACTAAACGATTGTCCCGAAGTAAGAAGTCACCATTTCATCCCACATTAGTTTGTCTTTGACACTTCGGAATGCTGCAAACCTGGCTGAGTCTGTATTGTCTGATGGAACGTTGTTATACCATCGGTCAGTGCGAATCATTGGCATCACTTGCTGCAGCGTAGTGTCTTTCTTTGTCTCTATTTTGACTTTATCGAGAGTGATTGCAATGAAACTAGATGTACATGCAATGAAGTTTACCATGTCCTCTACCTTTCGCTGTTGAGGGTTTGCATTGCTAGCAGCAATACCAAATGGGCTGGTATCCACAAAGATCTCAGTAGCTTTGCGAGGGTCGTAATATGCATTCATGGCAGACGTCGATATTGCATTCTTGATGCAAGAGAATGCATCAAATAGTGCCTTGCTCCAGTTCCATGTACAGTCCTGTCTCGTTAAGACACGGAGCGGCTCGGAGATGGTGGCAAAATTCGGAACGAATCTTGCACAGTACTGTGCCATGCCGAGAGAAGAGCGAACCTCAGAAGGATTTCTTGGTTCAGTAGCCTCATGCAGATCCTTCACATTCTTCGGATCTGGTGAGATACCTTGTTTCGAGAACACGTAGCCAAAGAACTTGAGCTTCGACTTATTGAACTCACACTTAGATAAGTTACTGTGAGTTCAGACTCGTGCAGTTTACGGAGGCACTCAGACAGATCACGGTCATGATCAAAATATTGATTCACACCAAACACGATGATGTCATCGCTGATGTTTCGCACGCACTTGGTGCCATCCAGTACGGTTTGAATGGTATGCTGGATGGAATACTTCCGCTGCTGAGTTGATGCCAAAGCTTAGCCTTTTGTACAGATACAACCCGAGGTGGGTCGAGAATGTCGTGATGCATCGACAGGAAAGGTGCTGTACCGAATAGTGTTAACCTGCCCGGAGATCAATTTAAAGAATACCGAGACTCCATGAAGATCGGTGTGAGTTCATCCAGGGTAGAATTCACGTGACGTGTGCGTAGAATTGCTTGTTGGCTTCTCTCATATCCACACACAATCGTATTTCGTTAGGACATTTCAGGAGGGAGGGAGAGAGAGAGACTATGAGAGAGAGAGACTAAGAGAGAGAGAGAGAGAGAGAGAGAGAGAGAGAGAGAGAGAGAGAGAGAGAGAGAGAGAGAGAGAGAGAGAGAGAGAGAGAGAGAGAGAGAGAGAGACAGAGAGAGAGAGAGAGAGAGAGAGAGAGAGAGAGAGAGAGAGAGAGAGAGAGAGAGAGAGAGATATATATGTGATTGACAGGCGGGTGAGATTGACAGGTACGTGCCTGAGGGTTTTATAGTGAAAAGATCGGAAACAAAACGGTTCAACTTTTACTTGACTATACTACACCAAAGATGGGATCGTAGAGTACCCTCTGGTACCTTTATTTAGGCAAAAAGAGTTATTTCTGATAGCGTAACGACCGTAGAAAGATAATGTACTAGGCACGAACTTTCGTTTTTTTTTAATAAATTCAATTGTTGCCACTCGATAACGTGTTTTACTGTTTGTGCATTTCACTGTTTGTCTTGAACATTATTACTACACTTAAACTACACTACAATCATGGTGGATTCCACGGGTGGGACAACACGTCTCTGTATACCCTATTGTAAATACACGTTTACCCACTACAAGAATTACACAATTAACAGTAAAACCGACATAGGAATCAGCCTGTTAGTGAGATTTGCATCCATTTTGGCAAAATATATTTGAAAAGGTTTGATTTTTTTCTCGAAGATATGGACCATATATAAAGGCACAAGCACTATTTAGAGTTTTAGCACAAGTGCATGGAATAACCCTAATTACCACTATGTGACCAAGACATTTTCAAAGACAGTGTTTAATCAAACCATATTGCTCTTGCTAGTTTCATACACATTTTGTTTCTATCAAGTTCAGCACATCTACCTTGCAGCTTTACAAACGAGTTTGTAAATGTGCCAGTTACCAAGCATCCTGTTTAACAAAAACTACTTCAGATTTACATGTTTCTGCTTCACTAGATTTACAAAGGACATTTCTAAATTATGCGACTTTTCAAATCACATATGACAAGCTATTTGTGTGTGCCACATAAAATGTGTACAACAAAAAGTTAATCTGTGACCACGTGATCTGTTTCGTAAACGACACCGCTGGCTTGGCAGTCTCACCGCCACAACTGTCTTAGTCACGCTCAATAACGCTTCGATGAATCCCAGCGCGAATCTAAAGCAATAACACAACACAATTATTGTATGTCTGTCTCTTCAACTTAAATTTATGCTACATTTCATCATTTAGTTTCTTTTGATACTTCGATTTATAAGTGTTAGTTTATGCTAAGCTTTCTACAAATGTATACATGCACTCACACAAGCATGAATTTTGTATAAAAAAAACTGGGAGAAACCAACATCCATGCCGTCACACGCAGGTATGCATGCACTCACATACACATTCATGAATATGTTACACAACATATATACATATGAACAGCATAACCTGGTGATGAGGGTGAATATTCTTAAAAGTCCTGATTTACCTGCTGAAAGTATCCATTGTCCATTAAGGTAGGTAGTATGGATTCCACCAAAAATCTTTAGTTTTCAACACAGATCAACCATATTTGGTATGCAGATACATACCAACATAGTTAAGGTTTTTTTCATGTTTCGCATAAATTATGCAAATTAGGTATCCAATATGGCCGCCATAATAGGGAAAATTAGGTATGTTTTGCCGCGCTCTAACCAAAAACGTATTCAAGTTACAAGCTTGTAATTTAGCACAGGGATTACTGTTATGCATATCTACTGCATGAATATCACAGAAATCAGATATGTTGTGTTGTTTACGTGAAAAAAGATTTTTTGTTGAAAAAACCTATTTTGTGTAACTTTTTCACATAATTAACGCCTATAATTCAGAAACCATTAAATATATTATGATTTCTTTTAATTCATGCAGTAGATATACTCATTAGGCACTGCGGTGCAAAAGATTTTTCAGTTATACCCAGTACTTATTCTACTAGAGCGCAGCAACTTTAAGTACTCACAGCAAAAATGGTATTCCGAGAAAACGAAGATAAGGTAATTTTTATAACCAAATTCTGCCAAAAGCCATCCGAAGAAACCTCAATATTGCCACTTTTTATTACTTTTTCAGCTAATATACTAACTGCATATTGAGGTAAGGATATGAAAGTACATAAATAGCAAAGAAAGTCCTTTTCCAAAAAAATGTCAAAAATCACTTTTTGAAACCATACTACCTACCTTAATTAGTAGTAACGACTAGACTTAGCTAAACTGGCCAGTGGTCAACTATAATAAAGTTGGGTCAATGTCCAGCTGTGTAGGCAATCAGTAACAACAAAGGAGATCACAGACTGGGTGGTCACTCGTCTAGACTCTTGATCGGATGTGGCGGGGGTGGTCAGTTGTGTTGACCGGGTGTGGTCAGTTGTGTTGACCAGGTGTGGTGGGACATTGGTGCTAGGCCCAAAATATTAGAGGGAGTTGACAATGGTCGAAGGCGGACTCTCAAAACAGGTGGGAGAAGGGAGGTTGAGACCCATGTCACACCCCCTCCACCTTGTGAACATAATCCCAAGTGTCAAGCTGTGTCACTTGGTTTTAATCTGGTCAAACACCATCAAGACGCAGCTCCAGCTGGATACTGATTGGTTTCAAGTAACTAAACTACAGCAAATATCCACTTTGCGGAGGTGTGGGCATATGTGTGCTGTATAATACAACCGGTAGAGTAAGCAACGACACTGGCGCCACCTAGAGAATAGGTATGATATTAACTACGTAGATTTGGAGAACAATTCAAGCAAGTACTGACCAGCGTATCGGTCATTCAGGTGTAATGGTCATCGCCCTCGAAGCCTGAACCGCCGCTGCTGTATCCGAGCGAATAGAAACATCCCTGTGAATAGGATCCGTCCAGTGGATAGGATGAACTGCCGTCGCCTCTGGCCGCGTGTACGGGTAACCCCGCTACCCCTGCAATAGGACGAGCTGCTGCTGCTGCCGCCTCGGGAATAAAATAATCCACCGCCCCTTGAACAGGATGATCCACCTCCACCCCTGGAACAGGATGATCCACTGCTGCCTCTACGATAGAATGAACTGTCACGGGAATAGGTAGAGCTGCTGCCACCGCTGCCTCTGTATTAGGATCCCCCACTGCTGCCTCCACCGCGGAATGTAGGAGTAGCCGCCGCTGCCGCTGGCGTGGTGATAGGATGAGGAATAGGAAGTGCTGCCAGTGCCACGAGTGTAGGAGTTTGTCCGGCAGCGTTCCCGCGACACTGTGTCGACTGCGGCCTGGGCAGGGAGAGCTGCTACCTCCTGCTGCTGACCCAGCTGGGTTATGGCAACATACGGTGTCGGCGTTACTAAACCTGCTTCCTTTTTTAACGTTTTGCTTGTCTTAAGGATCATCTCAGAAAGTCAATGTCCAATATCAGACGAAGTTACTTTCGTTTGGGGGAGAGCGGGGTCTGACGCAGTTTCATCTGGCATATGAGCATATGATATCAATATGTTCCGTTTCTAACCGATACTGTTAATACATTGGTATCATCATATCAACATTTACACACTTTAGTCTAAGGGGAGGAAGCTGAGGCTAGATGAAAGTAATTTTGTCTGATATCAGACATCGACATTCAGCGATGATACCTTATTATAGAATCAATTCATGAAAATCAAACTTATCTAGTGTTCTCTACAACATGCCAATTCATATTTACAAATGTGTAGTTTAGTTCTGATGAAATCATCAGGCAATCTACTCAATTATTTCACGTTAGTGAAACGCATTTTGAAAACTCTCCTTAAATTTAACGACATATTCTGTTTATTGATGGATTTTCACTACAAGTGAAATGGTACCCAAATGAGAAAATTAACAAACATGATTTGTTATGGGCTAAATGAGGGAGTTTTAATTCGCAACTGACAATCATTAAAAACATTGTCACGTTTTGAGTAGTGGAATAAAAACATTATAAAACATAAATTATCCTTAGATTTCAGTTTAAATCTGTTCTAATCGTAATTTAATGTGAAATTTATTTTAAAGCAAAGTAGTGTATTCCATTACCCAAAATCAAGAGGTATTATTAGCAGGAAGTTTGGTGAATCAGTTATCTTGAGTGTGGGAACATCGCAAACATCAAAGGATGGTTAACTAATCAGGCCTTTGCAGTATTGCCAACAGTGAATGATTATGATTTGAATATTTTATTTACAATTTGAACATTTCGCGGTAAAAATATTTTACTTTGGAACATTGTTCTGGATGTATTAAATGCAATTTCGTGGACAGTTTATTCTACTACTAAAAATATATTAAAACATTAATTAGGAACAGACAGCCTCAGTTTATTAAAAAATCAAGCTGACGATCTTATAAAGGTTTGAAAAAAATCATGTCAATGAGCTCAAGACAGCTGACGAGAGTTGACGGCACTACTTACTTGAGCACCGGTGTCAGGTTCATCAGCGGTTCTTCAGCGGGTATGTTGCTGCTGGGGGTCGCTGCCCCAGTCTCCGTGCTGGTCGTTGCACGAGAAGCCCCACGAGCTCTGGCGCCGCCGTTGTAGTCGAAGGACGGAGAACGGTGTCTCGGGGGCCACAAAAACGACGCAAAATAGTTCAAAGGCAGCCAAAAGTGGATACTTGAGACAGACCAGTTAGCTTACTGAACATTCTTCAGGATAGTTCATTTGATTGAATCAATTTCTGTCTAACATATCCAAAATGTTAATTACCTTTGTAGAGGCTTTTGCCTGCATAACACTCAAGCTTTGCCAGTACGTAACGTCCAGGTCAAATTATGAAAGGGAATTAACGTTTTGGATATGTTAAAAAGAAATTGATTCAATACACCCTTTTAGTAATCATTATGATGCGGCATGATTTTACCTTTGTAAAGTCATTTTCCAGTTTTCAACGTTTTATTCACGACGACGAACACGTACAAAAGCGGTTAAATCAGGACGGTTTTACACCGCTGTAAGACTATGTTAAAGTCCGACGTCACAACGCTTAAATATATTTTTATGCATATAAGCCTAACTACTGTCACAACGATTAAATACACGTTGATGCATACAAGCCTATATAAACATATATGTCTGTTCGTTATGAACCCCTACAGGTGTTAAAATACCTACGACCAATACAGAACTTTCATAAACGGGTGTTAAATACAGGTCTTTAACAAAACATTACGACCTATCACGGTTAATCATTTACGGAAATATAGCATAACGAGAATTACATCAATACAGGTATTGTCTTTAAAATTACCATCGAGCTTAATCAGAATAATTGTCTTTAAAAACACACTATCAAGCTTAATCGAAATAAATGTCCCTGTCTAAAACGAAATATCAAACTTAATTACCTACGGAAATATAACGGAATATATCATAACGGAAACGGCAGCAAATATCATAAGGGAAATGGCATTAATACAGGTAGTGTCTGTAAAAACACTATCAAGCTTAATCAGAATAATTGTCTTTAAAAACACAATATCAAGATTAACCATTTACGGATTAAATGTCACTGTCTAAAACGAGCTATCAAGCTTAATCATTTACGGAAATATAACGGAATATATCATAACAGAAACAGCAACATATATCATAAGGGAAATGGTAGGCATCACTTTCAAAAGTGCAATAAAAACCTTTAACTTACCTTACCATCTGTTAGCAGAGAAGCTGAAGAAGAAGAAGAAAACGATGAAGAAGTAGACAAGAGTAAAGCTGAAAATAACGACGACGACGAGAGAGACATCGAGTAAGTTTATATGATGTCACACAGCTTTGGTATAAGGGTGTCGTATGATATGGGGTTTGTGTTGTAATACCAGGTATATTCTACCTATCAGAGACGACGACCGTGTATTCATAAAGTATTGTCTGCTTTAAGCGTCTTGTCAAGAGCTAATTTTAAGAAGAAGAAGAAGAAGAAAAAGAAAAAGAAATGAGTGAGGCTGATGATGACGACGACGGCGAGAAAGACATCGAGTACGTTTATATGATGTCACACAGCTTTGGTACAAGGGTGTTATATGATATGGGGTCTATATTGTAATACCCCACCATGAATACCAAGTATAATATAATATAAGCGGTACATATAGTTTTACTTTCAGAGACGACTGATCGCGTGAGCCGTGAATTCATAACGTATTTTCCGCTTTAAACCTCTTGTCAAGAGCTAATGATTTTACCCTCGTGTTTCAGATGGATGAACAGCTGCAGCAAAGTTTAGGTACTACGCAGTGACGATTGAGCTGGAGGACATATTCAGCGATGATTTATCTCTCTGTGTCCCCGATGATGAAAACAAAGGCGTCGTCATCATCAGCCAGCCAGTGCATTATTTGAATGGCGATCGAGAAGTGTAGATAGTTGACACTTCGGGTTCGGACTATAAGTCGGAATAACAATAAATACTGAATACTGTAAGTAGGCTTTGTCGTTTATAACCACTACCTACTCGGCATCGACTCGAGCAACATTACACATACAACAAGAAGAACACACTACTGGTGGCTTTCTTTTGTTGTTAATCCCAGTAAGCAGAATGTAACTCAGATGAAACTCAACTGGGTTTCAGTTAAAATTCAACTGATTCTTTCTGAATAGTTGAATTTATTTCAACTGTTGAAAGTTGGTTACTGCTGTTCAACCAAGTTGAATGTGAACTTGAAGTTGAACGCAAGTTGAAAGCGGGCACTTAGACTTTAACAGCAGTTGAACGCAAGTTGAAAGCGGGGACTTAGACATCAACAGCAGTTGAACGCAAGTTGAAAGCAGATACTTATTTTAGTTGAACACAGGTTGAAAGCAGGGACTTTGTAATTTTCAACAACTGTGTTTGAACACAAGTTGAATGCAGTGATTCTGTTATTCCTAAAAACTCTTGTTGAACACAAGTAATGCATGCATTTTGTCATTTTAAAGAATCCACCCGGATTGTAAACACAAACATACTCTTACGTATTTACACAAATACATTCAGTTACTAATGAGATCACTGACAATAAATTTTTTTATTTCAGTTGCAGGACTGGGGTCAATTAAAAAATGAATTGGAATAATTCAATTCCTTAAGTGGACAAAGAAAAAGAGGAAGACCATGGAAAAGGTGGAACAACCAAATAACACATGACACTGGACGCACGTTGTTAACAGCAGAACAATGTGCTTTAGGTATGACAAAATGAAGGTATCCCAGTGGGCACATGACGTCTTTTAGAAGTAAATTTTTGGTCAAGCGGATGACGTCTCAAAATTATGTCAAAACGACGTCTATTAGATGTCTTTTTGCTCATATCTAATTCACGTCGACGGATTGACATCTATTAGGTATCTTTCTATTGATATAAAAATCACGCTGGATAATTGATATATATATATAAGATGCAGTTTTATTGACATAAAAACGCCGTTGAACATAGAAGTTTTACCGTTTTAGAATGACGTAAAATGAAGTATATTAGTAGTACATCTCGTTGCTTACGTTAGGTCGTGCAGTTTGCCGTCAGAGGAAGTTCGAAGGTCAAATATATAGGTCAAGGTCAAATGGTGCCCCCTGACTGATAGGTCGGTAACTACAAACAGGCCCCTGACGGAAACGTAATGAAGTACAAATAGCGCTCCCTGGCAGATAGGTCACGAACTAAATATAAGTACTGCTTAAATTCGTGCCTCTTATTTTCGTATAAGTCATGGACTAAATATATAATCCAAAGTTCTAGGCCAAAGTTCTTGGTCAGGTAGCGCCCCTGTCAGATAGGTGGTGATGTCTAATCTTCAGTCCGCGCGTGTGTACTTTCTACTCTGCAGTCCGCGCGTGTACTTTCTACTCTGTAGTCCGTGCTTGTTCAGCATGTTCACGTGACCTTTCGGCAGGCTCACTAATATAGACGTGGTGCTCTGCCAGTCGGATCGTCGTTCTTATCACGACGACAGCATGGCTGATAACATCATGTTGAAGACACCCTATTACCGCCCTCGCGATGCACCAGACTCGAGCGACGAGGACCAACCGACGAGCAGACCCATCATGCCGGTGACCAACAGCCCTTCCGGGCCGTCGGAACCAGATGTTGTTGCTATCTGTCCTTTGCGTGTCCCGTGTCATAACGCTATTACATTATACATATTATATTCTTCAGTCGAGATTCTAATGATATTTTAAAGTACTAATTCACGGGAGGGAGGGGATCTGAAAAGAATTAGTACACTGTAAATGTCGACAAAAAATAACGACTCATATTTATTTTATATGATATGTGGCAAACAATTGATGCAGAGTAGCCGCTTATTTTTGGCAGTTTTTTCAATATAATCGTTTAAAGCGTGTTCAAATACTTCTTATCAACTAAAAAAAGTGTGTTGTTGTTTGATTGCAATATGTGTTTCTTAGTTGGTTGTCAATGTGTTGCAATCGTGTTGGTCATCAAGTAACTGGTCACAGCGGTCAGTCAGCGACAGGGCCGTTTTACACTTGTCGTGAACTTTTATTATTTTGGAATTTAAACGGAGACAATTTAGTTGTGGTTATCAATGGAATACGGTGCACGTGAGGCGAACGATCGCTCGCGTAAATATGCCTTTAATCAACGACACAACTTGTTTTGTGCAGACAGTCTACGACCGACGCCATTAGCGTTGTTTAAAACTTCAACAGGGTCGTGCGATCTGCTTGTCGCGTACGTGGCTCACTTATCTATTAATTCGACTGCGGCAAAAACTCAGTAGTATGGTAGGCAATGTAGGTTCAGTCAACCCTTTCCCTCTACGTGGTATTCGATCTTCGACAGTGGAAGTCAGACGCGGCTTCCCAAATAGACCTGTGTGCCAAGTTGGTAGACAAAACTAATTCAATTTGATCGCGTTCACGATCTGTCGACCTTCGACGGACACGCACTCTGCATGTGCGCGCATACTAGAAGTGGTCGCGGCCCACCGCTGACCGCAGTCGACTTCCCGCAGCAGTTGTCCACGGGACACATGTGTAGATACGCGTAACCACACGCAGCGTCTCCTCAACCGGTAAAGACCCCGTTGGCGCTATACGCCAGGCTGAATAAGGAATATGTACAGTAGTTCTCTGTTTTAGTGCAATAACATAAATAAACATAAATACCTCGAACATGTGGGGAAACACTTGTTGGATAATTGTTTAAAAACATAATTTCATATGTAGTGTCTTGCCATAACCGTATCAGACACTGTATATGACATGTCGCTGCACGTAAGTCTCAACGCATTCAAGATCCGCGTAATTAATTTCTTTTATGCATCCAGTAATTGTAATGACAGGATACTGCGTGTTTGCCTGTAATTATACCTAACAAAATTGCTTCTGGAAAAAATGTTCTCGAATTATTCGTACGTGGCGTATATTATGACGTATGTGAGCAGGTAATCTAACTATAATCCAGCTAGCGTATGCATTTGTGTTTGATGTTAACGTGTTTCTCCTTTTCGGCTTGCCCCACCAGTGCCAAACTTTCAGCGATTATTCTACGTCCATCGAAAGGAAAGGAACACATTTGTTTCGAAATTCCCCGTATGTCGAGGGTATGTCAACGTAAATCAACCTTCGCAACTTAGAACGTAGCATCCAACAATCAACAAAAATGCGCGCTTGGCCAGCCCAACTAAAGTTTACGTCTTAACAAATGTCCGTACGAATACAGCAGGAAATCGTGTTCTGCATGCATGTCTATACCGGAACGGTTCACACATAAAGCCGACACCAAATGTTGTCTGTCTGCTGCCAGCTTAGTTACTTGGCCTTCATCTCCCGCTCCACTGATCTCCTCCATGTCTCCTTGGGTCTCCCCCTCGCTCTCTTACCACCAGGAGTCCAGCGCATGGCCACTCTTGGAATGGGTGTCAGCGGCATTCTGCAGACGTGTCCGATCCATCTCCATCTGCGGCGTTTAACTTCAAGAAAGATGGGCTGCATGTCTGACCTTTCGTTGAGTTCCGTATTAGAGATTTTATTTGGCCAGTAGACTCATAGAATCCTCATGAGACACTTCTTTTGAAACACTTCCAGTATCTGGCATATGCCTTTGGTGACCTTCCATGATTCCGCCGCATGTAACAGCACACTCAGGACGTTGCTTTTGAACAGGCGGATTTTGGTTCTGTTGCTGATCATATTGGTCTTCCAGATGTTATTAAGTGCTGCAAATGCCCCTCTTGCCTTGCTGATCCCTGCCTTCACCTCAGACTCCCAATTTCCATCTGTTGTCACCTTGGTCCCAAAGTAGGTGAACTCGGTCACTTCTTCAATATTTCTTCCTCCAATTGTGATTAGGTCTGCTTTTTTGCTGTTGTTTCGCTGCGCCTTTGTTTGGTTGGTGTTGATCTTTAGCCCTATTGTCCCAGCGTGTCTGGCAAGTTCCTCACTTTTTGTTTGGGTGTCTCCGTAGCGGTGTGACATGAGAGATATGTTTGCAAATTCAAGATCACCTAGAATATCTGTGAAGGTCCACTTGATGCCACTTTTCTCTGCTAATGTATGTTCTTTCATGACCCAGTCGATCCCAAGACAGAAGAGGAAAGGGGATAATATCCATCCTTGTTTCACTCCGGTTTTAATTTCAAAATCTTCTGTCAGGTGTTGGCCGCAGATGACCTTGGATCTAAATTTGCTATAAAGCAGTTTGATCATGCTCACAATCTTTGAGGGATTCCACAATGCCGGAATATACTCTGTGAATCCTGTCGAAAGCCTTGTCAAAATCGACGACGAAGTTTGCAAAGACTAGAGTGTTCCATTCATGGCACTGTTCCAGGATCTGCCTTAGTGTAAAAATGTGATCCTCACAAGATCTTTCTTTCCTAAACCCTGCCTGTTCTTTGCGCACCTGTGGGTCAAGTGCTGCTGAAATTCTGTCAAGGATTACCCTACTGAAAACTTTACTACTGATGGACAAAAGAGTGATCCCTCTCTAGTTGTTGCAATGGCTAAGATCTCCTTTCTTTGGTAATTAAAAAATAAGCCCCGTCTTCCAGTCACCATGTATTTCTTCTGCCTCCCATATACCTTTCAGACTTACAGGTGTGACGCCTAGAATATTTCGCTCTGCGTAATATATCATTTACTGAAGCGATTGCTGGACTGCTGGATTGCTGTATGTTTGTTCTACAATATGGGACGTGAATGCATTTGGAAAATAGCGTTTCTTCAGATTTCATGTGGTTTTTAAAGACACTTAATATATATTTTCATTGTACACGCTCCATTGTCACCCACGGAGGACTCGCTCTTTGTCAAGCACCACATGTTCGCAAGGGCGTATCTACATTCTTGTGGAATGATGGATCGTGTCTAAGCCTGCCGTACTCAGTTCGGTCCATTGTGTGTCAATGCCGATCGACCCGACACAACACAGAATTCGGACGGGACAATTCGTATTTTGTCACGGAAGTATGCGTAAGGCATCACATCTCCGTCGCAACGATGCCAAGTGTCGCCAGCCCCGGAGTCACCCAGGCGCGACGGCCGTGTTCGTCTTGGTTGCCTTTCTACCGATGATCATCGCGGTGGATATCTGGGCGACATCGCAAGACGGACTGTTGTCACCGGCTGCACATCTGGTTAATTGCCACTTGAAGCGACCTTCCGTCGGTAATACATTGAACAATCGTATACCTGTCACCTGAATTGTATATTTTATAAAAAGCTTTTTTGTTTAGTATGGTCTCGAAGTGTGTTTTCCATGTTTGGATCTGTTCTGCTACACCGATGACAACATTTCCAGTTACATCTTTTACTGGGACGTCGTTATTTTTAAAACCGCCGGTCAATGTCTTGGTTATCTTGTACAGTGCAGCCATGTTCTGTTTCTGTTTCTGCTTCGTCCGCCAGATTTTCGATGAAGGCTCTCTTGCCTGCTTTCGTCTTCCTTTTTACATCTTTGTCCAGTTCTGAGTATCTTGTATGTAGCTGTGCCTTCAGTCGTTGGGATTTGGCATCATTTATCTTTTTTTTTGGTGGTTTTCTTTCATCGATTGTTGTCCATGTGTCTGGTTTGATCCATTCCTCTTTCATTTTACTTCTGTACCCTAAAACTGTCTTGCTTGTTTCTGTCAATGCCTGACAGAAACTGTCGATGCTCAATTCTTGTTCCTCTTGGAGTATGCGAAAGCAGTTTTGTAAGTCCAGCGTGTCAAATCGCCGCTGTCTGATTGCCTTCCTTAGCTTCAAGGACAGCGTTGCCACTACTAGCACATGATTGCTCCCCACGTCGGCTCCACGTCTGGCTCTGACATCCTGGAGTGATCGTCTCCACTTCTGATTAATTACCTCATGGTCGATCTGGCTGACAGTGTTGTTATTTGGAGACCTCCAAATGGTCTTGTGAATGGTTCTGTGCTTGAATACAGTTCCACCTATGACTAGGTTATTTTCTGCACATAGATCTGAGAGTCTCTCGCCGTTGTTATTCGTGTGTCCAAAGACCTGGGTGCCCATGGTCCTTTCTCTTCCTGTGTTTTCCTCTCCAATTCTTGCGTTGAAGTATCCCACCACCATGCGTACATCATGCCGGGATGTAGTCCTGATTTCCTCATCCAACTGTTCATAGAACTCATCCTTGATTTGCAAACTTTGAGTTAAATCTTGCCTTGAGCAGTCTGTCGTTGATTGGCTTCCACTCCAGCACAGTTTTTCCACCACCTTTCTCGTTACAACTATGACTACTCCTTCTCTGTGATGATTATCTGTTCGCCCTGAATAAAGTATAGTGTGTCCTGAAGACAGGGTCCTCTTTCCTGGGTCTGCCCATCGTGCTTCGCTCACACATAAAAGTTCAACGTTGTAATTTTCCACCTGACGCGGTACTTGCTGAAGCTTTCCTGTTTGATACAATGTTCTCACATTTCAGGAGCCCACTCATATCTTGGTTTTCGGCTTGAGGAGCTCCACTCTCGGGGTGTCAGCTTCTGATCGGGTTTGGCTGACATCCTTCACGACACCAGCTTCCTGGGTAGCATTACTCCGCGCACCATTAACGTTTTGTGCTTTGGCATTGGTTTCTGTAGCGTGCTTTTTTAGTGGTAAGGGTGCTAATCTCACGCACAACCGTCCTCCTATCTTATCGGGGCTTGCGACCGGCCATGGCGGAGTTTCTGCAGCCTTCTGGTGTATTATACTGGATATCCCAATCTAGCAGAAGACTATTATTAATAGTGCTATTAATAACAGTACTTATGATGATATTAATAATAAACTTCTATATTGCCTATAACCTCAGGAATCTGTGCTCAGAGGCGCAACATACAAGAACCATCAGGCAAACTTGTGTACAGGACGCGCAAGAGTCATCGTTAGAGAAAGGGACTGCCGAAAGGTTAGGGTGGGAATGCGATTTCAAACAAACGAACAAATAAGTCTTGAGTTTTTACGATAGGTGGATATCGTTTCAGATTATTTTAAAGTCATAGAAGGTTAATTCTAGATTGTGTGTGAAGCTGGAAAGCTAATTTTTATGAACAAACATTTGTCGTGAAACAGATGATCCGAGGTTCCTGTGGATATCTGAAACAACGCAGGAGTCTAACCAAATAGGATGGGTGTTGTGTAGAAAGAGCACCGCATGTAATAGTGGTTAGCTTCAGTTTGATTCGATACGTAACCAAAAGCCAGTGCAACTGCTTTAGTATGGACAGTGACGGTAAGAAACGAGGGTCCTTAAATACCATGCATGCTAAACAATTCTGTGCCCGTTAGCGTTTAGCTAAGTCCGTTTTAGCACCATTGCTCAGCTGTAGGTTGCAGTAGTCAAAGCGACTGCTAATAAGAGCTACTGATATTGTTTTAGCAGTAGATAAAGGTAAGTGATGCCGAACTCGAAGACAATCACGTATGTGGTAGAAACAAGAATTGCATACTTGAGAATTGTCATTAGTCAAACATGTAGGTTACTGGTAGTCCGTTGATTCGTGCCGTACAGTGATATCAGTTATCTTAATTAGATCATACCCCATGTATATATATTGCTAACATGCCGGACACTAAACCGGGTATTGCGAGTGCGATCATGTACAACAGTTTGGCTAAGCCTCGGTTAACAATATTCCGTTAGGTGGCGCCCCCGTTTATTGCCCTTGCAGTCGCCAAACAATATTCCGTTAGGTGGCGCCCCCGTTTATTGCCCTTGCAGCCGCCAGCCGAGTTGACATGCATTTTGAGGAGACAGTAATCCTATAATTTTTATTTCCATCGCAGTTTGGCGGTTTCAGTACTCCTGATCGGTACTATTTCCGAACTCTGTTTCTACCTATATTACGTGTAAATTTAGTGAAAGTTATAGAAACAAAGGACGAATACAAATAGAAGATAGCAACTGGGCTAATTCAGCTTAATGGTTTGTATTTATTGGCTGGACTTCTAGTATAAGGCGACGTATTTTCAAAATGCTAATCTATTATTCGCTGATGCGACTGCGATCTGAATTCATTTCATTTTGTAAGTGCTCTTTTTACCGTTGATCAAATTTTTATTTTGTACCAGTCGAGTTAGCCGGCGATGCCCGGGGGGAAAGGAAGTCAGATGTGTTTCCTAATTTAAACCACATAATAAGCATTCCTGGGTACGTCCAGCGATAATTGTAGGTGGCAGTATTATCTTTTATAATGACACAGATAAAAATATAATTCGGCGGTAGCCGGCTGCGGTAAACTGTTTTGAAATTGTGACCCCCGACATCCCGATCGCCCTGGACGATTTTCAAAAACAATATTAATTTCCGAACCACCCCAATGAACCACCCCAACAGTTTAGCCCCACACATGCAAAACTAACTGTAATTAGTGCCGTTTAAAAAAAGTGTCACCCACGAGATCTCCACGCCCATATGAATATCGAAACAACAAATTTCAATTTGTGACCCACCCCAATGAGCTGGCTAGATAACACAATTTCAGCCCCATATATGCAAAATAAACGGTGATGTGGGTTCACAAACAAACAGACAGGCAGAGAACCGTATTGTTTTATAATCTACATGATGCTGATGATGTCGTCATTACGACTTTTTAATTTCGTAATTACGATTTGACTTGCTTGAGTTAACTTGACTTAAATGCCTAGGCCGATTAGACCCCTGGCTATCCTCCTGTATGTCACACCACTCCATTTTATCCTGTCTAGAGCACACCGCTCTGCTGTTAAAAGCGGGTGTCCAGTGTCCTGTCTAACGTGGTCACTCCACCTCTTCCGCGGCCTTCCTCCTTTTCTGAGTCAATTAAAGTCTTCCTTGTACGCTATCTGTGTGGGTGTGTGTGTATGTGTGTGTATGTGTATGTGTGTGTATGTGTGTGTATGTGCTTGCGTGCGTACGTATGCCAAATGAAAACCTCATCAATTACGACTTGCAGTTGTGACTTTTGATCTCATAAATACGACTTTTTGTTCTCGTACTCACGACTTTGAAAGTCATAATAACGACTTTTAATCTAGTAATTATGATTGTTATTCTCGTAATTATAACTCTTGTTTACGTAGGTCCCAAATGTGCTTCGTATCTGCATTACGACTGGTTAAAGGTTGCATAAATTGGTGTATATGTGTGTGCGTGTGTGCGCACGCGTGTGTGTGCGAGCGCAAGTGAGTGAGTGTGTGTGACTTAATGCGTATGTTGTGCATGTGTGTGGGCATGTGGGCGTGTGTATGTACACACTTACATATTTGCCTGTGTGCGCGTGTGCCTCTGCATGTAAGCGTGTGTGCGTGTTTACTCGAATGTTCGTATGTGAGTGTGCATATGCGCGGATGAGTGTGCATACGTCCGCGCACGTCTGCGTGCAAGTGACTGCGCGTGTATGCGTGCGTGCGTGCGTGTGCTTGTGTGTGCTTGTGTGTGCTTGTGTGTGCTTGTGTGTGCTTGTGTGTGCTTGTGTGTGCTTGTGTGTGCTTGTGTGTGCGTATGTGTGTTTGTGAGTGCGCGTAAGAGTGTGTAAGTATGTGCGTGTGTGTATGCGTGTGCACACACATGCGTGTGAGTTAGTTCGTAAGCATGTACGTTTGTTGGCGTGTGTGCTTTTTCACCGCAACCTCCACCCTCACACGCACGCACACACCCCATACACACTCTCGCATGCACATACACCGCACACATACACACACGTACCACACACAAGAGCACCCAGACATGCACACACGCGCACACACATAGTGACCCACATCCACACACATGCACGTTCGAACATGCACGTACATATGCACATACACGGGGCATACAGACACGCACGCACACACGCGCGCAGCCACACACACCCTTGCGAATTTGCTTGTATACACGTCCACACACAAGCATAGGCATCCACCCCAACTCATACGCACGTATGGTATTGACTTTTGTGCACTCGGAAAAAAAAATCGGTGACATTTTCGAATATCTCCATATCAAAGCATGCAATGTTCATTTTCACATAGAAATGTCGCATTAATCGACATGTCCATTGTATTGTCTATCGGATTGACTGCCTCTTTATTATCATTAACATGAAATAAATTAGAGTGATGTCCTTCAAAAAGTCATTTTCGATTTTGTAAGTCATCCAAGCCTCCATTTCACCTCCACTCTCCGGGCGTCCGCTTTATCTGCTAATCGTTCTACTCCCATTCTCTCCACGTGTCCAGCCCGCTTCAGTCTAAACTTCACCAGCTTCTTATTTAGGCGTTGTTTTACTCCAACTCCATCCGTCAATTCCTCGTTTCTTCACTGATCACTTTTTTTTACTACCGCAATTCTACTGACCCAGTTGGTCTCACAAACAACCTGTACCCTCTCTTGTTGTTTTGTTTCTCTATCAGTGCCATGGTCTCTAGGTCATACAGGTATGCCGGGGTAACACATGAGCAGAGAGTCTTTCCTTTTACTTTACGCGAGTTTACTGTCTCCCACCACATCTTCGACTTTCATCCAAGCAGTCCTCCTGCGAATGTATACAAAACTATCTCTTTTTAGTTTCTTCCCATCCAGATGCCTTCCAAGCTCTTTGTTTTGCTGCCTCACCCATGTACCTCAGTCTTCTCCAGATTAACTTTCAGTCCATGTCTGCTGGACATATCCTTCTACTCTGTCAGCTGTTCGTCATCGTCCACTACCACTGCCAGATCGTTACAGTAGCTTCCGGAGGATATCCATCGTACCAGTCTTTCTCCTGATCAGCAGAAAGACTGGTACGAGTCTTTCTCTAAAGGTCATCTATCTACTGGTTCAACATAAACACATGTAAACAACAGTGGGCTCAGGGCGCTCCCCTGCCTCATGCCAACATTCATTTCGACCTCTTCTGACACTCCCTGTCCACACAACACTTTGTTTTTTTAATACCACGAATTAAACTTACATTGGAAAGTTGAAACTTGCAACGTTTCGATCCGTCTACAGCGGATATTGATCACGCACTAATATGATGTGACGTGGATCATATTTTGACAGAATGATCTGGTTGTAGATGGTGGGCATATGGTATCCTTGATCTCGGTTTATTGTATGGGCTCTCTGTTTGATATAGATGGCCTCATTTACTTTTCTCTTGTGCTAGTTCTGTTCTCGGTCCAAGAACTTGGTGTTGTCCATGGATACTGAGCGGCGTCACATAACATCAGTGCGTGACCAAGATCCGCTGTAGACGGATCGAAACGTTACAAGATTTAACTATAGCTTCAACGTAAGTTTAATTCTTGCTATTAAAATTTAATCTTGGAGGCATGAACAATATCTTCCAAACTCTCTTCTTTGTTTCTTCGTATGTCCCTTCTGCCATCGCGACCTCTACATCTGGGACCACCTTCCACCTCAATGCCATCGCAATCTCTCTCGGTACGTATGGTATGCTGTCTCCAGGTCTATGAATCCTACCGCCATATCTTCCTGTCCCTCCAATTTATTTTCCACTAGCTGCCTCAGGGCATACATACCGTCAGTTGTCCCTCTTCCTGTTCTAAAGCACTGTTGTTCTTCACCGATTTCCCCTTCTAGTACTGCTCTTATTCTGCCATCCATGATTCTTCAACATATGGCTCGGCAATGCAATGCCTCTGTATTTTCCAGGGTCATGCACGTGTTTGCATCCGTAATAGTTGTTGAAATTAATTGACACAGTGGCTCCTACGGCAGCGACTAAATGTAGTGTTAGAAGGAGTCTCCCGCTCCTTGTATGACTGAGTTTTTCCGTTATTTTCCACAGTACATTACATCCTTACCACTTTGTACCAAGGCAATCCTTGAAACTAGACGGTTTGACCAAAATGACATTTGTGTGGATATGTGTTTGCAATTCTTAAAGGTAGGTGACGTTTAGATAAACACACAAAAATATAGTTTTTGGTGGGAACATTGGCGGGTCTAGATCATTGAGAATTGGTGGTGCAGAAAAGTTGAAATGCGATTGGAATTATTGATTGATAAGTATTATTGTTGCCTTAATACTATTCATAAAGTAGCAGTAGTCATATATTGCGTAACAGTTGCGCTTAAAATTAGTCAGATAATCTATTTCAGTGAGTTATAATAGTGTAACATAGGCTTCGATAAGTTTGTAACCAAGATTTGACAAACCAGATTATGTGGTAGAATATATAGGAGATAAAGTAACAAAGATAAAACAACTTTCATAAGATAATATCTAACTAAGCCAGTGCCTGCTAGATACTTTGATGAGATAGCATATTGTTGTTAAAATTAAGCAAGTTTGGGCTGGGATCATTGTAGACATTGGTGCATAAATTCCAGTCTAACTCAAGAGTAGTTTTTACATTATTGAGTACATGAGAATAAGAGATAGGAGTACATAAACTATACACAAGAAATATCTGCCAAATATCGCAATAACTCAATTTAAGTTTGACCAATGAACCAGTGTGCTCTGGTTCAATATACACACATGTAAATTTAAGTTAGTCTTAGGCCTTGGCCGAAGCTTCAGGGGGCGATAGTCGGGCGAACTCAAGTTTGTTTATGTAGCTAGTATCCAACGTATTCGGGCGCAGTATAACCTAAACAAATAAAGCAGTCTAGCGTAAAGTAATTAAAAATATTTAAATTAGGTCACTACCGGTAACGTGAACGTTTGTGATAGGGTAGACAGTCAGCTGCGTAATTAAAATCTGCTGTAACATACTACTGCTACTACTGCTACTCTGAGGCAGTGATAGAAGGGGTGAGGAGAAAAGCGAGAATATTCATGGGTGACTCTTTAATGAGAAAGGTAGGCAAGACGTTTAGTGAAGGAGAAGACATAGACGTTTGCTTACCAGGGACCAGGATATACCATATAACAGAAAGAGTAGTAAACGTGATGGGTCCTGGGAAGGGAGGGACCATTCTAGTATATGTAGGGACACATAATGCAGAAAGGGATGGGACAACCAGAATAGTGCAGAAATACAGACAGTTAATTAGAAAGTTAAAGCAGACAACAATAGAACAGATTGTTCTCTTATGAATGTTGCTAGTAATGGGAGGAAGGAGGTAAAATGTGTAGAAACTGCAAGAGGATGGCAATCAATGCACTAGTTGAACAGATGTGTGAAGAAGAGGGGTGGGATTCATAGATTTATGGGGATACTTTGTTGGGAAGGAAGATTTATACATGAGAGATGGCCTCCATCTAAACGGAAAGGGGGCAGCAGTTTTTTTAAATGAACCTACTGCGACCTGTTGATAGAGGGACAGGTTGCATTTATTTAAACTAGATGCGCAGGGGAATTCACAAAGAAGCATGACATTGGAGGCATAGATAACAAAATAATAAAAGAATAGTCTGGAAAACATATATGTAGCTTGATATAAATGCGTTTGCTTAAATGCAAGGAGCATAGTAAACAAAAGAAGTGAACTAACCATTATGGTAGAAGATACTGACCCTCACATAATAGGTATAACTGAATCGTGGGTCAACTGCGATACATCATATGCCGAATTGGGACTGACAGGCTATGTAATGTTTAGGAAAGATAAAATAGGTGGAGTTATTTTATATATTAAAGAATATAACCAGACTTATGAAATACAATTACAGAGATAAGCAGACTGCGAAGTCGCTGTTTGGTGTAACATAGTTACAGGAAACTCGACGTTAATGGCTGGGTTAGTTTATCGAAGTCCAAATATAAACATACAAGAAAATGAAAAAGTACAAAACGCTAAAAGGGAAGTAAGCAAACGGGATTGTATTATTCTGGGGGATTTTAACCATGGACATATAGATGGAAATATGTACAGAGTACACGGAATGAGGACCAATAATTGTTAGTACAGGATAGTTTCCTTTCTCAACATGTGCTAGAACCAACCAGGGGAGAAAATATGTTAAACATAGTTTTGTCATCACAGAATGAATTAGTTGATAATGTCAAGATATGTGAGCCACTGGGGAGTAGTGATCACAACCAGGTACATTTTACCATCAAAGTAAAATCAGAAAGGAATAATAAAAAGTAGTACAGGGGAAACTTCCACGAAGGAAGCTATAAGAACATGAGGAAATATTTAAGAAAGCTAGACTGGAATAATACACTTAAGAATAAGGCAGCAACATAATGCAGGAATATGTTAAGGAGTGAAATTGAGTGCATCGTCGATGAGTTTGTTCCATTGAGAAAACAAGGGAAACGGTCAACTCATCGAAGTACACACAAATTATGTGGAAGTCATATAGAGGCACCGGAAATAACGAAGACTACAAGATTTAAAAAGAAGCACTTAACCAAGCTACAGCTGAAATTACAAATTCAAAGAGAAGCTATCAACAACAATTAGCTTGTAATATAAAACATGACAGCAAGATGTTTAGTATATTTACCTCTCAAGAAACTTTGTTGTTTTTCTTCCGTATGCGGCCTTCTTCAACAGACTGAATTTACAGTCGTGTCGAAAGACCTGCGTCATTTGACACAAGCTGGAGCATGACTGGCGAGAGCTCCTGGCCAATATCTCTAATCAGTGAAGGTTCCCCCCTGTAGATATTAATGGCCTCCTTGATCTTTCTCCTATGGCAGTTCTCCTCGAGGTCCAGTATTTTTACATATTTCATTGAACACTGGTGGTCTGTGTTCAACTTGTGTTCACTTGACGCTGATAGGGGTTGGCGACACAATATACGTTCTTTAAATCGTGTGCCCAGTGCCCTCGCTGTTTCTCTTATGTAGTGTTGGTCGCACTGGATGTCATATACCACCCCACACTTTGCTCTCTGTTTCTGTATTTTGGGTGTACTAGCAGGGACCTCAGAATGTTGACCGGTTTGTGGTACACACGTATGTCGTAGGACTTGAAAATCCTTGCCAATTGTTCAGACACTTACATATATAAAGTAGACCTATGGCATGTTGTCTTTTGATGGTATCTTTGGTGTTGATATTCTCCTTATTTTTCCTTTGAAGTGTGGTGTTAAAAAAGTTTGTAACCGTTCATTTTTAGGAATTTCTTTATGTGTGCCACCTCTTTGGTTTTATCCTCCTCTTCAGTTACCAAACTTTCTACCCTTTGGAAGGGTGACCTCACCACTGGTCGTTTATGTTCTAATGGGTGGTTTGAAGTAATGTAACCCAAACCGTGATAAAACACAGATCCAAGCAGAACAGATCTAATATATCACTGGAAGAGAGGAAAGCAATGCAAACTTTGAGGAGGGACAGGACGACCAAGATTCTACCAGCAGACAAGGTTAGGACAACAGTGATTATGAAGGCCATAGAATACGATGCAAAGATAGCGGGTCTACTAGCAGAAGTCATGACCAATTTAAAAGGGATCCCACCAAAGTGTAAACAAATAAACTAGTCAACACCCTGAAAGAGTGGAAAAGACCAAGACTGTATTGGATACCTTATACCATAAGACCTACCCCACATAAGAAGCAGTGCCAAAATCTTACGGATTACCGAAGATCCACAAGAATAACGCACCATTACGACCATTTTCAAATATAGGCAGTATAACGTACAAAACAGCAAAGTACATAGCTACAATTCTGAGCCCACTGGTTAAAAAACGGAACATTTTGTAAAAAACAGCGCACATTTTGTTAAGAAAATCGAAGAGCTGCAAGTTCCACCAAGGAGAAAAATGGTATCATTTGATGTGACAGCTCTGTCCACTAGTACCCCAGTGACAGAGGTAGTATCGATAAGCAAGGATCGATTAAACCAGGACAATACACTGAAAGACAGATGCGAACTATCAGTAGACCAGACACCAGACACCAGACACGACAGGTGGACAAGGAAGCCCTTTGGCTTATCGAGAATACCACCCTTTTATCTATGTGTATCCCGCCCTTCTGAGGTATGTGTCGATTTTATGTTTAAACATATTCACGCTACTAGTACCCACACAATCAGCAGATAATCTGTTTAATTCATTTACAGTCCTTTGTGAAAATGAGTACTTTCTTACGTCTAATCTACACTGCTCCTTTGCTAATGTAACTTCATGTCCTCTAGTCCTTCTATCTTTCTTAAGTGAGAAAAAATATTTCTATCAAGATTTTCATAACCATTCAATATTTTAAACACTTCTATCTGATCTCATATCAATCTCCTGGTCTCTAGTGTTGTTAAACGACATTCGTTTAGGCGAATTTCATAACTAAGATCCCTCAGTTTTGGTGTCATTTTAGTCGCTCTCCTCTGCACTCTTTCTAGCATATATATGTCCTTCTTGCGATATGGCCTCCGCGCTTGTATACAATATTATAAATGAGCCGTCACTTGTTTTGTACAGCGGTATTATTAGTTCTTTTTCCTTATACACTACATTTCGTCAAATTAATCCAAGGATTTGATTTCCCTTTGAAGCTGCAATTCCGCACTGCTCTGAAACCTTCATATCAGCACTAATGGCTAATCCTAAGTCCATTTCTTTTATAGTAGTACTTAGTACAGTACCCCTCATTGTATATTCTACATCTTCGTTCCCATGTCCTGTGTGGAGGCATTTACATTTCCAAAAATTGAACAGCATTTGCCACTTTCCAGACCATTTGATCAAACTGTCGAGATCATCTTGTAAATGCTGTCTATCTCCATCACTTTTAATCCTTCTAAACATTTTTGAATCATCCGCAAATTTCAACACCTTGCTTGTTATATCAACTACTATACGTTGTCTTCTGTCAAACAGCCACTTTTCTATCCAGTTTATTATACCATTTCCTATGCCATGGGCCTTTATTTTAAGCAGTAATCTTTGATGTGGTACTTTGTCGAAAGCTTTTTGAAAATCTAAGTAGACGATATCTACTGGTGATCCCTCATCTACCCACTTAGTGATGTCTTCCAAAAAAAAACATAATGTGTTTGTTAAGCATGACCTCGCTTTTTAAAAACACATGTTCAGATGGGTTCATCAAGTTATGTTTAACAAGAAAATCCACCAAGTGATCTTTAATTAGTCTTTCTAATAATTTGTAAATCACTGATGTTAAACTCACTGGTCTATAGTTCTCTGACTTGTTTCTGGAACCGTTTTTAAACTTTAAGTAACGGTATAATGTTTGCCTCTTCCCATTATAAAGGAACCACTCCCTCTTCTAATGATCAATTGAAAACTGTTGCATGCGGTACGCCAATTTGTTCTACAATTTCCAATAGTAGTTTGGGCGGAATCCCATCCACTCCAGGTGATTTATTATCCTTCATAGCCCTTATTTTCTTAGCTACCATTTCCGGGGTTACAATTAACTATCCTAAATAGTCTGAATCCGCCCCCTTGAACTTAGCCTCTGGTACTGGCAGTGAACTAACATCTTCCCTGGTAAACACTGAACTAAAATACTCATTCAGGTCTTCTGCCATTAAGAATCCCTCTGATATTATATTTCCAGCACTATCTTCTAGAGGACCGACCTTATCAATACATCACCACCACCTGTATCCTCAGCATGCTGAGGCTAGGCGTGTATTGGAAGAAGACGGTGTGATTCTCAAATATTGACGTGGGTGGAGATATACAAACAATACTCGACCCTCCCACTGTCGCTGGTCTATCGTTTGCTCATATTAATGTAAACGTTATAGATGTCGAGGGACGGATGAAATTAGACATATTTTTAAACGAAAGCCTTTCGACATTATTGGCATTATTGAAACAAAACTGACAAATGATATGCCCACTAGCAAGTTTGACATTGATGGATATGAATTTTTCCGAGCTGATAGGAAGAAAGTGGGTAAAAAGCCAGAAGGAGGCTGTGCTCATTATATTAGAGACAACGTAAACTCTGAAGAAAAACCAGATTTGATACCACAAAATCTGGAAGGCATTTGTGGAATAGTTACAATAAAAAACAAACATAAGATTATCCAGCCCCAAAGGTGTACTTGTTGAAGATTAAATAATTAGTAGGCTTTCACCAGCTGCTTCATTCATTCCATCTAAATCACCCGAAATACCTGTTTTTATTTTCTCTACTGTCACTCCTGATTTTATTGAGCAACAACTAAGGAATATGCCCGAAAATAAATATGTTGGTCTGGACAGACTGCCTGGCAGACGCGTAGCAGCGAGTGGTTGTGATACGACTGGCGCTGCTACGCGTCTGCTAGGCAGACGCGTAGCAGCGCCAGTCATATCACAACCACTCGCTTCCATTCTAAATCTCTCTCTGAAATCTGGCAAGTTTATCACAGAATGGAAATGTGGAAAGTCCATTGATGGACCTATACAAATCAGATCCATCAATGGAAACTAACAACTACAGACCGATCTCAATTCTAAACATTTTGTCTAAACTACTTGAACGTTTTGTTCATAGTTCTTATACATATTATTTGGAAGAGCATAAACTTCTCACGATTGCCCAATCAGGTTTCAGAAGATTGCACTCCACTGTAACTTCACTGCTAAATGTTACAAATCGATGGTTAAAGAACATCGATAACGGACTTGTAACGGGAGTAGTGTTCATTGATCTCCGGAAGGCCTTTGACACCGTGGACACTGATATTCTGCTGGCCAAACTTAAAGGATTTGGAGTTACACACATTGAACATAAGTGGTTCTCGAGCTACCTCACTGGTAGATCACAGTCAGTTTCTGTGGATGGCCAACTGTCTGATCCTTCGGGGTGCCCCAAGGGTCAATCTTGGGCACCCTGTTGTTTCTGCTTTATCTAAATGATCTGCCTACAGTCACCGAATCCTGCAATATAAACATGTTTGCAGACGACACTGAAATTGATTCGATAGCCAAGTACCTTGGTATGTATATCGACTCAAACCTAAAATGGGACGACCACATTAACAGCATCATTCCTAAAATTTCATCCAAAATAGGAATCCTAAGATCTCTTCGTAAAATAGTATAAATCGACATCCTCAGGCAATTATATAATGCAATAGTTCAACCACACTTCGATTATGGAGATGTAATCTATGATTCAGCCTCAGCATAAACCAAAACTAGATTACAGAAACTACAGACCATAGCTGCTAGACTCATATCTGGGTCTAGTCCTAGACAAAATAGAAACATTATGTGTAAAACACTAGGCTGGTTATCACTACAGCAAAAAAGGGATTTTAATAAAGTAAAAATGTGTAAAGGGTCTAGCACCACAATATTTGTGTGATATGTTTACATCAAACAGTCATTCTTTTTCAATACCAGAAATGCCTCTCAGCTGAAACCACCCAAAGCCAGAACTGCCTACTATCAACGCAGTTTCAATGTTTCAACTACCAATTGAAATTCAAAAGAGCCATTCTGTTTCAACCTTCAAAAAGACCCTACACAAATATCTGAGTGCTATACCACCATTTTAAATGTACTTTGTTTTTATTTGTTTCTTGTATGTTATGACTACTTTATACACTTTATCTTTTTTATTTCATGCATTAAATTTATTATTATTATCTATGTATTTATTGTAATTTCTTTTAACTTGTATCCTTTGTACATATATCAACACGTGTTGTATGATTGATGTAAATGGTGTATGAATGGTTCGGCCATCGAAAATAGTGAAAACTAAGTATGTCACCGAATAGAAATAAAATTGTCAATCAATCAATCAATCAATCAATCAATCAATTAAAATTGAACACAGACCACCAGTGTCCAATGAAAGATGTAAACATCTTGGACCTTGAGGAGAACTGGCATAGGAGAAAGATCAACATCTACAAGGGGAAGCCTTCAATGAACAGAGACATTGGCCAGGAGCCCCCGCGAGTCATGCTCCAGCTTGTGTCATATGACGCAGGTAATGTGACACGACCGTAAATTCAGTCTGCTGAAGTCTCGCGGCCGAAATTGTACAGAAGAAAAACAAAAAAACTTTCTTGAGAAGTATATATACTAAACATGAATAACCAAGAAACCGGATCATCACTACATTTAAGGATGACAGCAAGAGTTTTTATGCATATGTTCGGAGCAAACAGAAAGTTCAGGATAACGTCGTTCCTCGAGAAAATAGTGCTGGAAACATAACACCAGAGGGATCTTAGTGGCAGAAGACCTGAATGAGTACTTTAGTTCGGTGTTTAATATTGAATATATTAGTTCACTGCCAGTACCAAAGGCTAAGTTCGAGTGGGCGGAATCAGACTATTTAGGACAGTTAATTGTAACCCCGGAAATGGTAGCTAAGAAAATAATGGCAAGGAAGGATAATAAATCACCTGGAGTGGGTAGGATTCCACCCAAACTATTACTGGAAATTGTAGAACAAATACCGCTTGCTACAGTTGTCAACTTGTTAAACGAGGGAGTGCTTCCTTTAGAATGGAAAGAACAAACATTATACCGTTATTTAAGAAGGGTTCGAGAAACAAGTCAGAGAACTACAGACCAGTGAGTTTACCATCGGTGATTTGCAAATTAGAAAGACTAATTGAACATTAGATGGTGGATTTTCTTGTTAAACATAACTTAATAAACACACCTGAACATGGGTTTCTAAAAACGAGACCATGCTTAACAAATTTGTTATGTATTTTGGAAGACATCATTTAGTGGGTAGATGAGGGATCACCGGTAGATGTTATCTACTTAGATTTTCAGAAAGCTTTCAACAAAGTGCCACATTAAAGATTACTGCTTAAACTAAAGGCCCATGGAATAGGAAATGGTATAATTAATTGGATAGAAAAATGGCTGATTGATAGAAGACAAAGGGTATTAGTTGATGGGGAGGCTTCAAATAGAAAATCTATCAGTACTGGGACCTATATTATTCTTAAAATATATCAACTATTTGGACGATGGTATACCAAATGATGTGTTGACATTTGTGGTTTAATCCTTCTAAACACATTTGTATCAAATTTGTATCAAATGTGTTTAGAAGGATTAAATGTGATGGAGATACACAGCATTTACAAGATCATCTTGACAGGTTGATTAAATGGTCTGAAAAATGGCAGAAGTTGTTCAATTTTGGGAAATGTAAATGCCTCCACACAGGACATGGGAACACAAATGTACAGTATACAGTGGGGGTACTGTGCTAAGTACTACAATAAAAGAAAAGGACTTAGACTTAACAATTAGTGCTGATATGAAGGTTTCATAGTAGTGCGAGATTGCAGCTTCAAACGGAAATCAAATATTTGGATTAATTAGGCGAAATATAGCGTATAAGAAAAAGAACTAATGATACCGCTGTACAAAACAATAGTTAGGCCTCATTGAGAATATTGTATAGAAGCGTGGAGGGCATATCGCAAGAAATACATAGATTTGCTAGACAGAGTACAGAGGAGAGCGACTAAAATGATATTAAAACTAAGAGATCTTAGTTACGAAATACGCCTGAGAGAATGTGGTTTGACAACACCGGACACCAGGAGATTGAGAGGAGATCAGATAGAAGTGTTTAAAATATTGAATGGTTATGAAAATACAGTAAACCTCGCCTAAGTCGGTTTCGCCTAAGTCGGATATTCGCTCAACTCGGAAAGAATTCCGAGGAACGGTAAATTTGTAATGTATTTCCCATAAAAATCTTCGTCTAAGTCGGGTTCTGCAAGTCGGATCGTCGCCTAACTCGGAATAACAGAGTCGGTTCATTTTATCCGAGATAATGTGTTTTTCATCGCCTAAGTCGGATCGCAGTATTCAACCAAATCACTTGGTTGTTTGGAGTATATGTACCATATGAACTAAAACAGTGAAAAGGCTATTCCAAAAAGTAATCCAGACAACCACAGAACCGTACGTAGGCGTCACGTCTTCACTCATCTAATACAACTAGCATCACCAAGCCAATGGACGCTGGTATAACCAAGAACATGACATTCTATTACCGGTACATCCTAACCACCAGGAGACTAGAGGTATCTGAAGGAGTCGCACCATTTTCTCAAGAAATTCAACATATATAAATATTTATTCCTCCCTTAATAGGCCCTTAAGTCTCAATTTAGGTACCGGAGTTGGCCCCGGTTCAACATTTTCTAATTAAATAAAGTAGGCTTTATTGTTAAAATTGAGACTCTACTGATCTTGTAAATATAATTTATTTTTTGACTTACGCCTTAGTCTTAGCTCTGGGCTTAACATTCTTTACTATTTATTATTTATAAGATATATAATTATATGGTTTTAGTCATTATTCGTATTGGGTGTTTTCTGCTTGTCTTGCTCTGTTGCTGTAAGGGATAACGATTTTGTTTTATGCAAACCATTGACATCTAATCATTTTAATGTGTATTTTCCTAATCACACTAGAATCCGTCATTCTATTTCAATTTTGCATACACTGCCATGTCTTCATGTTTTGTTATAATATAAAGTTACTGCCAATCCGCCGCTCTACGCCAACATTGAAATTAGCAATAATTTTATTACTAGCAAGAGATGTAAGTCTCAATCCTGGGCCAGCTGTTAGACGGAACATTCGGGTGGCCACTACAAACGTTCGATTTGTTCGAGATAAGACAACCCCACTTTGTGATTTATTAATTTCAAAGAAAATAAACATTCTTGCTGTAACTGAGACCTGGCTCAGACCACATGATACACCTGCAAGCATTGCTGACGTTTCCCCTTCTGGTTACACCTTTCACCACCGACCACGTTTAGTCGGCCGTGCAGGTGGTGTTGGCTTTCTTATATCACAGCAGTTCAAAGTTAAATTACATTCTAACCCTGAATACTCCAGTTTTTAGTCCAATGTGCTGAAATTTCAGATTCTTCTTTCTGAGCATACTTTGTTTGTATCTATCGCCCTCCAGGACATCCGGCAAATTTCTTTGAAGACTTTCAGGATATGTTGGAAAATCTGGCAGTTATTCATTCAGAATTTTACATTCTTGGTGATTTTAATCTACATTTGGATACACCTTCTACAACTACAACTACGTTTGATGATAATCTGGCATCACCAACATGTTACGTTTTCGACACATATACATGGCCATTGGCTTGACCTCTTGATAACCCGTTCAACTTGTAATACTATTCAAGCACCTATTGTTCTAGATGGGTTATCAGACCACCATACTGTCATTGCTAATGTGAACGTTTCTACAAACCCATTAGAGTCGAAACACAATGTGTCTTACAGAGCCATTCATAGTATTGACATGACGGCTTTAATGGCTGAGATCCTTATATCCGACCTTATTACAGATCCAAAAAACCATCTATCTGACTTATATAAACAGTACTGTCAAGTACTCAATGCATTACTTAACAAACATGCACCTATAAAATCCAAATGTGTGTCAGAAAGGCCACCGGCTCGATGGATGACTTCCGAAATTATACTATATAAAAGGTGTCGTCGTTATTTAGAGCGTGTATGGCGCAAATCGCGCTCGCTATTAGATAGGTCGCGCTATTCTAAGCAATGTCACCTCTGTAACACACGAATGACCAAAGCTAAATCAGATTATTACACAAATATGGTCATAAATAAGTCTGATAACCCGCATCAGTTATGGAAATGCATCAATAACATTCTACACATCTGTGACAGGATCATATTAGCAAATAACAATCAGATACGATACAAACATTACCGTCGTTGCAAAGGAGGAAGGTTCCAATGACGGACTTTGCTTTGTGTAAATCAATAATTACTTAAGCAGCAGAATGGTTTGCAACATCATTACTGTAGATAAATTGCTCATTAAGCTACATAATTATATTACTGTTGCATATATACGATTTAGTGTTTGTGTTTTTAGCTCTGCTTTATTTAGTGCACACGACACACGTGGTTTCCCAGCCATCTACATATTTGGGACACGTCAGTGAGCCGCACCTAGCTTCGGTGTTATAGAAAAGGACGCCACCTTGGTCTGACCCACCGCCATCGATAACTTCCGGGGCATTGTCCATACAGACGTGAGTTGTTCGGCCTTTGTGACTGTAAGCCGCTGCCATCAAGTAACCCGTGTATTCCTGTGTCCACCCATCGGGACACGTAAGTCTGGCCGGAATCATCACTTTCGTTGGTCGACTGGTGACGAGGCATACGGCACACGGAACGTCATTGTTATTCAATGACTGCGCGTTAGCTTTGGAGAACGGGTCGTTTCCACGTATCTCGTATTCAGCACCGTACAGTTGGCCAGACGATTGGAAGCCTGGCGTCGTTTTCGGTCCCCATTCAGGGTCTCTGTGCAAGCACAGATAGTTCGAGCCGCCGCCGGTGTGGGTATAATATGAACCAGCGACAGCACCTGCAATAAAGATCAATCCAAAATCTGTTTTATACTCTTCACAAAGCCGTCATAAAAAAACTTAACCTACGCCAATTCCACAAAATACGTTCATTAATAATAATAATAACAATAATTGCTTTATTCACAGACTCCATGCAACATATAAGTACATTATCATGGTTTTATAGTTGTGTTATAAACAATAGTTACAATTTACAGAATAAAATCACCTGTCAACAAAATGTATAAACAGGGAATTGAACCGGTATTTCCATATTCTAGACATGTATTTAACGTCACTATTAATAATGGTAAGAATCAATATGTTTTTTTTAGAACTGCAGTCGGCATATAAATCTATATGTCAAATTTCGAATAACAGCAGCACAGTTAGGTAAATTATTGTTAACAAGCATTTCACTAGCACTACAGTATATGTCATAACCTAAAACCGTTCGAAATATATTGTTGTAAGAGACATACAATTTCCTGATAGCATAGTTATGAAAATCCCACCATAGATGGGCAGTATACATAGGTGAGCAAAAAATAGTAAACAATGTTTTTTTACATCATTCATTTGAACACCTATCAAATTTTCTTATGATCATGTTGCCTTGTGCATACAACTGGCGACATTGTCTAGATATATCATTAAACGATGACTTACTTATGGGGAGCGTTTACAAATATATCGGGTACAGTGAATGATTCCGTCCTAGCAAATATGTCTTATTCTAGTAAACAGCTGCCTCTGTTTTCCGCGAGTTTTTAAAATGGGATCTACCGTACAGCGACTGTTAGAGGATTGAAATACTTACCCCAGTAGAGTAGAACCGTGTCATTCCCAGGACATATCTTCCTACCCCATCGGGTGTACACAGCGCCCCCTGTTGATGGATGCTGAGTGTCAGTTCCTAAAATATCAGTTTAATATATAATCACGACTAGTCACTGCATATTCTCCAAATATGGATGTCACTGTATCCCTCTAATTTGCACTCACTGTCAGATAGGGTCGAGCAAAAACTAGTTTTCGTATAGTATAGTACACGATAGTGCTCTGTGCGGTCCGGGCTTTGGGCTCGCGGGCTAGTCTCTTATACATTTATTCGGGCCGGGCTAGGCGGGGCATGGGCATACATTTTGTGAACCGGGAATATATCAATATTATTAAACCATGCGGGCTTGGGCCGGGCTTAGGACAAACATTTGCGGGCCTTGGCCGAACCTAGGACATGTTATAGATGTAATAAAAACAGTAATTATTAATTTATAGTATTAGTGAAACACGACAATCCTGAATCCAGGGGGTTTCATGTGAACCCCAGCTTTTGTTTTCTCCAAATGTAAACCCCCCTAAAATTTAATCTTTAAAATAATTATGAACCCCTCATTGCAGTTTTTAATATTCTCTGTTTATTCAAATAGTAACCCTCAAAAGCTGCCGGATGTTGTTCAAACATTACCGAACATGCCAGGGCAGTCTGATTGATACAGGTATTAAAGACTAAGCGAAATGAACTTTTTAATTCCCAATCTGAATGAAATATAATCTAAAAATAGTGCAACGGCACTCGCATAGGGCGTAATTTACAAGTGCTAATTGGCTGATAGGCTGACCCCTGACACCGCGCACATACATGCTTAGAAACTGGGAAAAATCGTGGAGATGTACCGACTATAAATACATTAATAATAATAATAATGTGTTTGTTAGTTTGTAGGCTTAATTAACGCATAAATCCTACTATTTATTTTGTGTAAACTATATATGGGAAATTCCGCGAGAAGGCCGTTATCAATGAAGCTAGGCATGTAGTTCTTGAGTCTGAGTCAAGACTGAGAAAATGGCGAACTTGGAATTGGTGCTGTTTGACTAGAATGTTCATTTATACAAATGATGAGTTTCAGTTTGTATCAACATGTATAACCGTGCCGTTGTAACAAAACTAATACTACACAGTGCAAATAATGTGAATACAATTTTTTAGTTTAGTTTACATGTGAATACGTGTTAAAAAATCAAAGTAATTAGCATTACTATGATATAATAACTACATAAGAGTAAATAAGCTAGATAAAAATAAAATAAATAAATAAAACTAATGGTACAATTAAAATCTAGATAGAAAAAACAATATATTAGTTCCAGATTTATCATTTACAGACTGTATTATGAGGAACTCCAATACCGACTGTTTTAATAATGTGCTGGTTGGTTACATTAATATATACATACATGTATATAACAGCTATATGTATATATATATATATATATATATATATATATAAACCCAATCGCTTAACACGTTCACAAAGAGGAAGTTGAAAAGAACAGTTGTAAACCATTGTTTTATTTCCCTACTATTTATATATCGGTGTGATCGAAATGCCAAGTCATCCTGAGCACTGTATGCATATTTGCCAGCAAAATTAACTTATTTTGCAACACACTCGTTATTATTCAGGAGAAGAAAAAAACAAATGTGAATGTGTCAAGCGATTGGGTTTAAAAGGCGTTCTTCAACTTGGTTGCGGTATAATATTACACAAACACACGCACACGCACACGCACACGCACACGCACAAACACACGCAAACGCACACACACACACACACACACACACACACACACACACACACACACACACACACACACGCACACACACACGCACACACACAGATACGACGGCTGATTTAACAATCCAGCCAACCCTGCTTGGGAGGGGCCGATGAGTCAGCTTTTCTATCACGTTGTAGCGAAAAATCCTGCAGCTGAAAAATACTGCAGAATAGACCCTTAATGCGCATGTCCGGAAGTACAGTTTTTCGTTGCAGAACGGATGTTGCCACACATCTGTCCAGGGAAAACATAACACCAATGGCGTTCAACGAGCTGCCAAGAAGTTTCGCCTAGAAGGTGTGTATGTTAATCGGTTCATATCCATGTGACAAGCGTAAATTACAACAGCTGCTCTAATTTAGACTAAGACTAACTAAGACTAAGTCTAAATCATTATCGTGTACTAATAATCCAAATCTCTTTAACTAATACGTCAACTTACAGCACGAATTAAACAAGATACTGTTTACAGTACAAGAAGATAGAGAAATTCTATCCTCTAGGATCGCCAATCAGGGGCGTAGCTAGGCATAAATACACGTGGAAGCACAATTCTAAATATAGAGTATATAGACGTCGGGACAGGGGAGCAGCCGCCCGGTCCTGACGCACCCATAGCTCTGAGATTGAGGGTTGAGTCCCCATAGTGTTGGTGGGGGTGGATATAGTTTTACCGTCAATATTTTGACAAAATGGTGCCGTTGAAGGTTTTGGTGAACTCAATAATGGGGGGTACACTCAAAGGGTTTTGGTGAGCCTCAGCCTCAGTATCTACCGCCCAGTATTTACCAGCGTGGGAAAAATGTGCCAACCCTGATGCCTATGACATAGAACATTAAATCCACCAATGATGTTTACATTTTTTTTGTATTTTCTATATTAAAATATTAAATTATATTATACATTTTTCATTTGCGGAAGTATGGTGTCCATTATAGGAGACAAATTATGCCTGACAACAAAAGGACACGTGTAATGGTTTCTGAGGAGCAGACATGAGATAGAGGCTGCTTTGACAGAATGCCACGATGCCACGAAATATAGAATTTCATTATTTACGCAGTCAAACATTGTTGCTGAAGAACATATTTTTTCAGATAGCGCTAGTTCAGTTGCTCGTATAGAAAAATATATAAGAATGTATTAACAGCTAAATACTGAAATATATGTACATTGGCTCCTTTTTCAAACACTATCTATTGAGGACAACAGCGATATATATCTATAATTATTCAAGTCATGTTTATCATCCTTCTTGAAAATAGGGATAATCTTCACTGTTTTTAGTCTATTAGGAAATATTCCGGTTTTCAGCGATTGATTAATTATGCAGGTAAAAGCTTAGCTACTCAAGGCATTACACATTTTAACAATAACATTTTAGTTGGAAATTTGTCTTGTACTTTGTATGTGTTCATTACATCAGTAATAGTTTCCCATGCTTTTTGAGGTGTCATACTACTATTAATAAATATTTCAGCTGAAAACGTATTGGATAATGTACAAGAGCATAAGTTTTCTATTAAGTTTTCCTCAGGTAATTGGCATATTACCAAAAATGATTTTTTTGCTATTTCCGGCAACATGTTCCAGGTGAAGGCATGCCCGAAATGTCAACACACAGAGAAAACGAAGACCGTGACGCCAGAGCTTCGCCCCATCAAGACAGATGGTGCATGGGATGTAATTGACATCGACCTAATAGGACCACTCACAAAAACAGAACGTGGCAACTCGTACATATTCACCTCAACGGATTTGTTCACGAAGTTTGTATTTGCGAGGCCAATTAAGGTACTAACAAAGTTGCAGACATCGGTTTCCAATCTTTTCACATGTCCAGTCCTACATGCACTTTGCAGATTGTCATCACATCATTTAATGGCACGATAAATGACACTAATATCATGTCATCAGGACATGAACATCTTACCAATAATTTAAGAACTACTTTATCAGTACTCACATTTAAATGTAAATTTGGTGTTTTTAACTTCTCACATATTTTATTTATTTTTACTTATTTATTGCTGACTTTATCTTAATATATTAACACCTTAGTATTATTAATTTATCTCAATCACAATTTTAGGATTTTAATGTAACTTTGAATGGTCTCAGCAGTCATATTTATGCTTGAAACAAATGTTGTATTATAATGATAATTATTGTCAGCCTTGACTGGAAACCAAATGCAGTGATTTTCTCTCTGTAATAATAACCATCTAAGTTCAGAGATGCCATGTTATGTATTAGGTGACAAATCCTAATATGACATTCACAGTGTAAAACCGCTGGAGATGTGGGTGCCGTGATCGTGGAGATGTTCTTTGCATATGGGCCACCAAGACAAATCATTAGTGATCAAGGACGTGAGTTTGTGAATTAGGTACTGGAAAGATATACAGTTGTGTTTTCTTGCATAACAAATTAAGATGATATCAAATAAAACCTCTACAAACCAACACCTCCACAGATCAACCTTAACTTTAATGATTTCCTTTGGTTCAAATATATTTATATTCTTTACAAAACACATGTAATTATATACTATAAATTAACCCTCCTTAAATCCACCTCTTCAGGTTAGTCGATTTAGAAAGGTTTTACTTTAAATTCTTATGAGTTTACAATGGGTAGATAAACTGTTATTATACAGTCAATACAAAAGAAGTTAATTAGTCAATTATGATGTACTGGATTGTTGGAAAGAAGTGCTAATTACTGTATTAATTATTTGTGAAATGATGTGTATAAAGATATAGTATGCAATATATGCAAATATTGCCATGACGATACCTAGCAGCAAAATAAACTGAATGTCTTTCTGCTTTCTTTGTAACTTTTTAACAGCGGAATGACAACATCCTGGATACGTTTGGGGTGTGCCACTCTGTCACATCTGCCTACCACCCATCATGCAATGGACAAGATGAACGCACCAACAGGTCTATTGGTACTGCAATATCAAAGTACATAAACAATTAAGCTCCTCTCACTATTAATTGAAACTCCCAAAATATATGCTATCACGTTATAAAGTTGGCACACTCCTCATTCACATTAGAGTTTAAATTAATCATAATTAGAAAAGTAATTAGAAAAGTCAAATAAATTCTTTAATGAAATTTATTATTTAAATGACATGTCCACATGTGAAACAGTTTTAGTTTACCAGCATCAATGTCATTGGTTAGTGTTGTCTGTGATTAACTGCAACATCAAACCGTTGATGCCAGGTGAGTGGCATTGGAATGATAGAAGTAATAATGGCTTAAGTGAGAACAATAAAAAAAAGATCTTTTATTTAAAATTATCAAAACATTTGTTTTATTGAAATCATAATTTATATTATTCTATTAATTGAAACTCCAACTAAAATCGCTTGCACTAAGGAAACCAGGTTTAGACACTGGTCATATTCTTTATGGCTTCCTAAGACATAATGCATAGGAGATGACTTTTTTTACTTTCATAGGGTGTGCTTTGCTTACAGATGATGACCGACCCTCCTCTATCCATCATACTTCTCACATTTGTTTATCTCTCCTTCTGGTTCACATATTTGTTCAGGTTATGGCAACACTGGTATTGCAAGCAAAGCTGGCATGTGATGTCACGGTGAAAACTGGTATATACACAACAGAGACACAATACTGTTTGCCAGATAATCTTCGAAAACTATAAGTTACTGGAATAAAAAAGATTTATTTAATTTAAATGGGTCAAGGCAGAATGAATACTTCTGCCATGCTGAACAGTGCCTGTTTCACACAACGGCGCTGTTTCTAACAGACACACTACAGTCCGTTGCAAATTGTATAATTTATTATAGAAATTCAGACACAGTTTAATCTATTTCAACCGTAAACCTATTTTTGAGGTGCTCCCACACCTGTATAAGATAAGATTGTCAACACTATTACCCCATTATAACACATGACAAATTAGAAATAGAAATATGTCTAATAATGATATTGTGACATTCAGAACTGGTGACTGGCTTAGATGATATGCACTACCTTGCCTATTGCACCAGGTGTTGTTATTATTTTTGTACACTTAATCATTAGCACAAAGTACATGTTGTGAAATAAAAGTAATACAAACTTGGTAGAAGAGTTATGTAATTAAAAAAACCATGATAATAAAATAACATATTTCTTATGATTAAATGACCAGGGAATACAGTTACAAATTGCTTGTCATAGCATAATTCACTTATGACTAAATTTAGTTGCTCTACTCATCATCCCCCAAATTTGCAAATACATATTATTTTGTTGACATATATAGTTGGCAAAGAAAGACACAAACAAACAAACAACTAGACAGGGGTAAGCATAACCTTCTTGGTGGAGGTTATTAGCCTATTATACATTATGTACATATGTTATATATAAAAGTGCTTATATCCATGGTACTAAGAAATTACCAGAAAAGTGTATTTTTAAGATATCACATTTGTTACATGTATACTAGCATTAAATGAAAAAATGAGAATAAACATGTGTCATTCCTTTCATTGCAGCGCGTCATACAAGAGGCTTGTCATCGAGCCATTCCTGTTAGGACAAGCTTTGAAAAGACTCGGACTTGTTGAAACTGTAGTTGACCGTATCATGCACACATACTATGGTGAACATATCTGCATTAAAATATAAAGAGTAAATGTAATTATATTAGTCCATAAGTCTGGATTTTGACGTCCATGTGTGTGTGTATATATACAGTTGTGCAGTGCCAGATGTGAAGTTTTGAGAAAATGTATATACAAAGTGCGAGTAAAGCTTGAACAAAGTGCGAGTCAAAACACATACCACGGCTTAGAGTGTTAAATAACCGCTCCCCTGAAGGCCTGGATGGTTGGAGCTACCAACACGTTCCCGGGAGGGCGTTCCACCAGAAGACAGTGCGTGGGAAGAAAGAATTGCTGTAGACTTGAATGCGATCTGGGATGATCTGATATTTATTTGGATGATAATATCTTGTACTGGTGGGGAGCTTTGGGGCAAGGTAATGGTTACCATTGATGGCAATCTGTTGGTTTTGGATCCTATACATCAAGAGGAGGAAATGTATCAACTATATATTACCATTACAAATGTTTAAAATATATGTGTGTGTTTATGTACACAGATTATATGCTGTATAATCCAAGTATGCATCATTTAATTATTTAATGCACAGTATTGTTGGATGTCTTCTTGATCTTGGTTGTATATTGGCCAACACTCCTTTGGAGTCAAACGGTTGGGGTTGGGTGTGCTTGCTAATTTAGTTGCGTATAAAGTATGGTAAGGCGTCTGTTTGTTCGTCTGGTTGTTAGTTGTTCTAGGTTTTTGTTATATACAATTCTGGCATGCATCCCGTTCCTCTGGATGTGTAATCATTGAGGCAAAAGCGATCTGCCCATCTTTGAACAATTTCTATTTTATTGATGAAGACCTGAGTGTGAGTGTGTCCCACACTGATGATGAGTATTCTAAAAGTGGTTGTAGGATTCTGGTTGGCACCTGGTCGGGTCGTGTTGATTTGTTTGTTTTAAGTCATGAAGTAATTTGGTGACTCCTTTTGTTGTGATGGTGATGTGTTTTATACTAGTAATCTAATGATATGTCTATGTATACATTGACGAATGTTGTATGTGCATTGTACACCACACAATTTTGTATACTTTTGGTTTCAAATAATTTAAATTCTAGTAATTATAAAATGCATGTGCACTGTGATCATGTGATATAATTGGGGTATGTTTAATACACACTGTACACACATTTCCAAATGTTTTATTAAACAAATCGGCATTGCCATTATGCATCATTACTGAGACTCTTTTACTTCACGAAATTAACAAAGTGCAGCCTAATAACCATATGGTATTGATCAATTGAATTATAGCTAAGTATGCATGTGTACATTTCTGAATGTGTGCATGGGCATATGGATGTAAACAAAAGGAGTCGAGTCGAGCTCAGCAGTAAACATGCCAAATGGGTACGTGAGTGAACGAATATATCATAATTCTTGCAGGATTATATTAATTATACATTAAAGTACATCTACAAGGACGTATTTATTATTTGTTGCTAAAATAATGTTAACTAACTTTAAACAAATCTCAATTAATTTAGCACCAAATATGTGTTTTGGCAGTTTGTACGTTATTTGCGCTGAATACAACTTACAACACATTAGTTGGCTAGGATTTATAAATATGTCCACATATATCCTTCCAACTAAACAACATTCTAATAATTTTACACCCATCTCATCGCAAATATTCATAATAAAGCTTGAAGACCGCGATTACATTGATATATTTAGAATAGTCTTCCGTAATACGCTAGCAAGATTAAAGTTAAATTAATAAGTTATTAGTTTTGTGCATGTTTTAGAATGTTATTATATAAATGCAACGGAAATTTTTGTTCCACATTGCACCTATTTGTTTCATGTTTACAATGTGTTAATATAACAGGATGACAACATTTACAATTAACGGATTTCGCGATTGCCCTAATCAGTAGTAGTAGTCGTAGTAGTAGTAATAAAAGCTTTATTTAAAGATGGTGGCCATGTCACGTTATATCGCGATTTTTAATAGGCCATCTCACACTACATTCTTACATCAACATTTACAGAGCTTTTATAAAATATACAATTCACAACAATAAAAATAATAATAATAATAATAAAAAAATAATAATAATAAAAAATAATAAATGATTAATATTACACTACAAATAAAACAACATCATGAATACATTTACCAATTCTAGAAAGATTAATCCTAATCAACTGCCCTAATCAGTATAATTCTAAATTTAACGGTAACTAATATAATCTGGATGAACGTACGTATACGTAGGCATTTTTTCGCCGTAACATAACAAGCCCTGATGTCTCCTCGCAAAAAAAATGTACTTCCGGACATGCGCATTAAGGGTCGAATCTGCAGTATTTTGCAGCTGCAGGATTTTTTGCTACAACGTAATTTAGCACTAATGTCTCTTTCCGTGTATCCTTCTCCACGTAGAGTCACTATTTGTGCCCTTAGAACCTCTGTCAAAGACGATTTTTTGTCCATTTTAGGGAGGGATGAAGACAAAACTGAAAAACACCTAATCGATACTGACAGCAGCAGACAAATGACCTGTATGTACTGACTAGGCGTATTGCTTCAAGGTCCAAATAGGATGATGCAATCCAGACATTATCTGATGCAATCTGATGCCATACCGTAAAATGCTTAAACATCGTGCCTGGTCTTAAACTTTTGCAAATGACTATACATGCTTAGTGGTAATATTACCGAGTGATATTCAGTATAATATAATATTATATTACGGAGTTTTAATTAAAGCAGTTAATCATAGTAATGATTACGAAGACATACCGTAGATTTCTGCTTCAGCTGGCGTATTCTGTTTGCAGATGTAGCAGTTACTAATGTTACATTCTGTGTCATATTTACTTATTATATATTGTTTGAGTAATTTACAAAGCCTTGATATGAATGGGTGTTAATTTTCTCCATGGCAATTTGTGGAAGAAAGTCTTCTTGATAAAAATATGGTATAGTGTGATTCATACAAAGGCGGCAATATATTGTAGTTGTTTAATTTGGATGTGGCAGTCGTAGTTTTGGGGAAAATTATTTATTGTATTGGTAAGGCCTTAGAGTGCCCTACTTTATCTTTTTTGGTTTATTTGATACATTTTCATTAGTAGTGAACATGTCTTTAAAACATTCTCGAATGTTTCCGTTTTTATATCTGTAGAAAAATGTAATGCATGACAGTTTAAAAAGGTCGTCTGTTTTTAATAGTTCTATTTCTTTAAGTAAAGATGTACTGTGTGAATTATATTTACTATTTGATATAGATCCAATTGCTTGATTTTGTAGTTTGTTTATTCGCCTGTTTTGCCGCCCCAAACGAATATGCCATAGCTCAGGTTTGACATAAGTAGCGAAGAAGATATTATATGTAGGACGTATGTTGATATGTAGTGTTCTAGTAGTAAGAATATCACATATCCTTGATAGTTTGTTAGCTATAAAATTTTGATGAGGAGACCATGTTAAGTTTCAGTCTAGTATTACTCCAAGAAATTTTAATTGTGTCACCAGTTCTACCGGTATGTTATTGATTTTTATATTAGGTATTTCGTGGTTCTTTAACTTTCTCTGTTTATAGAGAAAATAATAATGATTGTATTTGCTGCATTCAGGGACAGTTTATTTAGTACTAGCCAGTCTGTTATTTTAGTCAATTCTGAATTTATGTTGTTGGAAGTCGCCAAGTCACTATTTTGATCATCTGTTAATGCACTTAGTGTACTCAATAGGGTGGTGTCATCTGCGCACGTAACTGGACATAAATTGGTGCGTGCTGTTGCAAGATTATTGATGTATATTAGGAAAAGCAATGACCCTAAAATTAACTCGAGGGACTCTAGTAGTAATCATTTCTAAAGCCGACTGTATGTGGTTAAATTCGACATATCGCTGTCTGTGTAGTAACTAGTTTTTAAACCATTCTAGCTCAGTATTTTTATGCCATAATATTCGAGTTTGATGACAAGGATTGTATGAACAATTGTGTAAAAAGCCTTTGACAGATCCAGAAATATTGCCATTGGCCACCCTTTTTTGTCAAGATTTAAGTATATTCTGTCATCTAATTCAGATAGTGCCAATTCAGTAGAATATTCAGGTCTGAAGCCGTACTGATTTTGGTGGAGGAGCTTATTAAGAGTGAGATAATCGAATAATTGAGAATAAAATAGTTTTCAAATATTATACTTGGAATGCATGGCAAAAGAAATATTGGTCTGTAGTTCTTGAAGTTATGATTATCATCTTTTTTGTGGATGGGAACAACTTTTGCTATTTTTAGTTTTCGAGGAATTTACCACTAAGTAGAGAATGATTAAATATACTGGTAAGGAGTTTGGCAATAATATTAACAGAAGCTTTCAGTAAGATATTATAAGAAATGTTGTCATGTCCCGTGCTTGTTTTTGCCTTTAAGTTATTTATTATATTTATTGTATCATTTTCATTGACAGGTGTAAATTGGAAGTTAGAATAATTTTTTGTTTTTTAGGTATGATTTTAATTTCGTTTCCCGTTAACGTATAATGTATTTGCAAGTTGTGGTCCAATATTTATGAAGACGCTTTTGAGTTGGTTCTGTAATGCATTTTGGATATGTTGATAATATCACCTATCGTTTCCCATGTTGTTTTGATGTTGTTTTGATGTTGTTCGTAAACATTTAATTACATGTACGGTATATTAATAAATAACTAAATAACATTTATTTCTTGTTACTTACCTTACTTCTTTTTTATTTTCTAACTTTATTTTAGTTTATTTATATTCGATTTAGGTAATTAGGACATGTCATATGTAGGACTACGTCTAAATATAGTCTGTCTCACTTTTAATTTATATTTTTGACCGATAACAATACTTTTTGGAAATTGTAATTAAAAAATCAAATACACAGATTCGTGAAGTTGATGTTGCTTACACATACTTCTGCTTAGTCAAGTTAGCCTGTTCAGCAACTGTTGGCGCAAAACAATAAAGCACATCCACGCCATCCATGGTGGCTGTTTGAATAGCTTGAAGTAGCTTGAATAGTTTTGGCATGAAATACACTGGTGGGGGCACAAATCGTACGTCCAATCGTGTTTTGCCGTTTAAAAAAACTTGATCAAATTCCTCCGTTAGATATCTATGTGCTAAATTGCTAACACATATTCCGTCAAATGTCTGCAAACAAACTGTTAGAAAGGTCGTTTTGAGTAAATTGCTTACGAAAATAGATCGGCGGAATCTAAATATCTTAAAACACTCAAGCGTAAAAAACCCGCCGTGTAAATCGGTCTGTGGCCAAAACGTATCACCTGATTCAGTGCGAGATCAGGCAGTGTGCAAGTGTACTAAAATGGGCCAAAAGCGCTAAAACATCAGATTTCAGTGACACGATTTTTGACCTGGCACGGATTTTCTGATCATGATTGTGCATCATCTTCTCGGAAGATAATGTAAGCATATATATGTTCGTAACAATAACCAATGTCGTCCGATATTTGTAAATATTTAATTTACTTTTGAATGCAATCAATGACACATATCGTACTGGACAGTTATCCTTGAGTCTTAATAATCAGAATAATAATTGAGTTTATTTTTCCAACATAAGAACAATACACAAAGTGTGATACATCAAGAAATAATTATGTCAGAAAAAAGGGGTATACTGAAGTGAAAATTCTTATATTTGTATACCCCTATGAATTATCCGCTTGCAACACATGACAAAGATTACATAAATACACATTAATAATAGTAATTTTTTGATAATCGGTATTTTATATTATGTATTTGTTAATAATGCACCTTTTTAATATATAAACAAATGCATGAAATGTGGGCTTGATGGCAGTACTGGAAGGCAATGAATTCCAGCATTTTACTCCATAAATTGATAGACACTTTAACTTTACGTTTGTTCGAACACTTTGTCTGACATATTTATACTGAACTCGGAATAAGTGTGAAGAAGACTGTTTTGTAAACAATGACTGCAAATTGACAGGTACTAGTAAATTGTTATACGCTTTATACATAATTGACAAGATCTTAAAATCTACTAGGTCTTGAAATGTTAGTACTCTACATCTATAAAATAGCATACGAGTATGATGAAGTCTATCAACACCACATACCAGTCAGAGCAGCCTCTTTTGTAAGGTTGTAATAGAATGAACATTGGTGATATACGTAGTTCCCCAAACTTCACAACAGTAACTCATTATTGGTAAGAAGAGTGAATACTACAAAGTAAGTAAGCTGTTGGTTCCTAGGATATTACTTGCTTTATACATTGCTCCAGCTATTCTAGACAGCCTGTTGGTTCCTAGGATATGACTGGCTTTATACATTACTCGAGCTATTCTAGACATCCTGGTTTTAACACTGTTTATGTGATATTTCCAAGTAAGTTTTTCATCAATATAAACTCCACGAAATTTTGTCATTTTTACTCTAGTGATTGTGTTATTACGGATTGAAGTCAATGTTTATCTTGCGATTACTAAAAATAATGTAGTTGGTTTTTGAAATTGTCAAAGACAGTTTATTAACAGTAAACCATATATATAGTTTGTCTAGTTCTTCATTAACAACACGTTTTAGTCTATGTACGTCGGTATCAGAATACAAAATGTTGGTATCATCTGCAAAGAGCACAAATTTAAGAAGTTCTGATACGTTACACATGTCATTTATATATAAGATGAAAATTTGGGGCCTAGCCCAGACCCCTGTTGTACTCCACATGAAACATTTAGAAGATTATATTTATTTTAATGAATTGTTTTCTATTACATAAATAACTTTCCACCCATTTCTCAGCCACTCCACGAACACCGTAGAAATTTAGTTTTTTTTTATAAATATATTGAATGATTTACGGTGATAAAGGCTTTCTTTAGGTCAACAAAACACCAAGTGTGTGTTTTTTGATATCTAATGACGTGCTCATTTCTTCGATTAGATCAAGCAATGCATGTGAAGTGGACATTGAGGATCGAAAGCCATACTGGCTGTTGGACAAGATATTATTTTTGTAAATAAATTCTTCTAATTTTTTATTATACAGTTTTTTAAGTATTTTGAAAAATTGGCACAACAACGATATTGGTCTGTAGTTGTCAAATTCTGTTTTAGAACCATTTTTAAATACAAGAATACCTTTTGCTATTTTCATGCGGGAAGGAAAAACTCCACTTTCAAAAGACTTGTCAACTATTGCTGTTAATGGCTTAGTGATATATTGCATTATTTTTGTTATGATTTTCATATTTATATCATTGCTGTCTGTTGAGGTTTTGTTTTTACATGCACTGATGATCCCAGTGACGTCTTGTTCACTTACTGGATTTAAGAACATGCTGTTTTTATTTTTGTTGTTAGGATAGTCATAAAATGAGGCACCATATATATATAGTTCTAGTTCTAGTTGTTTCTAGCACTCGGCAACGTTCTATTAACTGACTAGTCTGTATATTTTGTGGTTACAATGTTATGATCTTATGAGGTCTCATTCAACTAGTCAGCCTTTTAAGAACATTATCGCCAAGCCGACCTTTCTATGCTGACACTGAGGGTGGTCACTGCCAGGGTGCTTGTAGTCCTCAGTGGTTCTTTCACGTCCCAAATTGAGACGAGACCGACATTAACGTGATCTCCGAGTCATGAGGGGTACACAGAACAATGTTGAGAGCCAGGTTTTTAGACCAAAATTAAAAATTAATATACCATACCTGCCCGGTCCGGGTGTTGAACTCGGGGCGCCGGTATGTCAGGCGGATGTGCTAACCACTACACAATCGCGCGCCCCCACTACACTATCGTGCCCCCACTACATTATATATATACATGCATATATGTATGTATATACCTATATACTGTTCTATCAAAAATATAAAGAATTGTATCGCATATAGTCGATATTCCAAACCAGTACCATTATTAAAAAAATAGAGTGCCATCAAAGTTTATTTCAGTGAAATACTTATGTCACGATGTTTGAAAAACATCACCGGCGATACTGGACCTGGGGCAATACTGAAAGTTACAACCTGCGTCCGATGCCAAAATATAGCTCACGCATGTTTGATAGTTTTTATTTGTGTTGGCATTCTCAACAAAGCCAAAACATTATTAACTAGATCGTGTTTGGTCACCTTGTATTACAAATTTTTATTCCCTCACTTGACGTATTGTATTGAAGTATGGGGAGGTGCATTTGACTCTTATTGTTCAAGTATTATTAAGATTCAAAAGAAAGTAGTGAGAATGCTTGTCTCAGCTAATAGAATAGCTCATACAAAACCTATCTTTAAATTACTAAATATCTTAACTTTCAGACAATTGTATTTATATTCAATACAAATATTTATGTATAAATACAAGATGGGTCTTTTACCAACAATCTTTGAAAATATGTTTCCACTTAATCAAGAAGTCCATAGTTATAACACAAGATAATCTGCACAAATTCATATACCCAAGGCTACTTTAGAAATAAGACTTCGTGCTATAAGAAATAAGGGTGCTATTATTTGGAATCATTTCAGCACAAGACTTACGTTTACGACTTACACAATAATTAGTTACAAATGTATACTTAAGCAATTTATTTTATACAATGATGTTAATATATAACATAATTTTCAATCACGATTATATATTCTTCAACTACACGCTGTTTTTTTTCTTCAATATAATGATATTTACATTGAAATATACAAAAGGGAGTATAACATTATTTAATGTTCTTCCATTGTTGTGCTCATTATGTTATTATATAGGATTTGTCTTAATTTGATTTGTATTGTATGTATTGTAATGAGTTACAATAAATTTGATTTGATTTGATTTAATACACGACGGCAACCGCGACCGGTTGCCGAGCCGAGGTGGTCAAGCGTGACTGACTTGACAAGCCAGTCACCCTGTGCAGCGTTACTGACCCTGTTTCGGAATAGTCAACGCCACGTACGGAATCCAATTAATCACACCCAAAAATGTGATATCGAATTACCGATTGTCCTTTTACTAACAATTTATATCCTCCCGTTAACATGTTATTACAGTTTAAGTAATTTTAAGGTACTAGGCCCCTAATTATGCATATTTTATGTACTATCACACTGTGGCTGAATTCACTTCCTCTGCATGTAAATGTGTTGTTGTATTAACGGTTTACATATAGCACTGTTGTTTGTGAGATAATTTCACCATAGGGACAATAAATAAATATTGTCTTGTCATTAAATCAATGTTGTTACGTGTTTTAAGTATTGTTCGAGTTTTAAGGAAATACATTATATACTAGCAAACCAGTACGAATAGAAACGATTTTCAGACCAGTCACACGTACATGTCTTGTGAGTAAGATCTTGGTCCTACCTGGGTCACTATTCGAATGATCTTTCTTCAAGTTTCGCAGTTCACTATCCTGTTTGTCATTGTGTTCACGCAGTGCTCTCATGTCACTCGCCATCTGCGTGACTTGAGCTTGTAAAGCGATCACGGAGCTCTTCCATATATCAACATCGACACTGGGGCCTTGTGTCTGGCTGCAGTCGCTTGTTGGCACGTTGAACGTGTACACGCAGCCATGATCGTTCGAAGTACTCTGTCCAACTGTCTGGTATAAAATTATGGCGATCAGCAGGATGCACACAAGTACAACCAATCTCGCCATGACGCCTTCAACGCAACTTTGATAGTTGTTTAACTGTAACAACTTAAGTCAGTCGTATTCTTCTCTGACCTTTTGCCACGGCGACAAATAAGGCCAAATGGCGACCAGTAAGTTTAGACTGCTGTGGAAGGTTGAATCGCAGATTGCTACATGCAAGGGTCGTAGATATAAATAGAATACGCTAGTTGAACAAGATCGCTAAGCCGCTATCAGTTGACACATGATACAGTGACGGCTGCACGAGCCAATGGCAGCCATGCTGCTGTACGGAAATAAGTCACTGCAATCCCAGTGCCTATACAGCACAGCCCAGATAGCATTTCCGCACTGGGCCAACATTGGCAAAGGACGGCAGCCTAAAGCTTGGAATGCCAACATTGGGCCGATGTTGGCTGTATGTCTACAAACATAGCTTGGCAGTAGCTTTGAATGCCAACTTTGAGCCAACGTTTGCTATATGTCGGCAAACATAGCTTGGAAGTAGCTGGAATGCCATCCATGGGCCAATATTGGCTGTATGTTGGCAAACATAGCTTGGCAGTAGCTAGGAATGCCATCATTGGTCCAATATTGGTTGTACGTCGGCAAATATAGCTTGGCAGTAGCATGGAATGCCAATCTTGGGCAATGTTTGTTATATATTGGCAAATACAGCTTGGCAGTGGCTTGGAATGCCATCCTTGGGCCAATGTTTGTATAAGTCTGCAAACATAGCATGGAAGTAGATTGGAATTTCAACATTTGGCTAACGTTGGCTGTATGTCGGCAAACATAGCTTGGCAGTAGCTTAAAATGCGAAGTTTGGGCCAATATTGGCTGTACTTTGGCAAATATAGATTGGCAGTACCATGGAATGCCAACCTTGGGCCAATGTTTGCTATGTGACTGCAAACATAGCATGGAAGTAGTTTGGAATGCCAACGTTGGACCAACGTTGCCTGTATGTCGGCAAACATAGCTTGGCAGTAGCTTGGAATGCCAACCTTGGGCCAATATTGGCTGTACGTTGGCAAACGTAGCTTGGCAGTAGCTTGGAATGCCAACTTTGGGCCAATATTGGCTGTACGTTGGCAAACATAGGTTGGCAATAGCTTGGAATGCCATCATTGGGCCAACATTGGCTGTACGTCGGCAACCATAGCTTGGCAGTAGCTTGGAATGCCAACATTGGGGCAATGTTGATGGTACTTCGGCACATGAATTCCTAGCTATACTGTCGGCACAGTATAGTTATGAATGTCAACCTGTTGTATACTAAATAATAGATACTCTATAATAAAATATGGGTTTTGAGGGTAGACAGTAGTGCATTTCACCAACACAAGTCTTTAAAACTATAGCAGATGTGGTACCTTTGGAAAGGTATTTGAATATTTTTTTCAAAGATGTCATAATGAATATGTAATTATAGTGTAATGACGTCATTATGACCTCATTCATGTGCTACAAATTGCTTTACATTTTAATCCGTAATTCAGATAGATGAAACCCTCCCACCGAGATTATTTCTGCGACAATGGTTTTCAAGACATTCATATTATAAATTATAAATGTGAAATCCAATTGTCTCTATCTGTGAATGGATGCCATCGTGTAATTTTTTATGATTTATTACAACTGGCATGATTAGTCAAAGAAGAGGGTAGGTGTAGATATTAGTCCACTTCTTTAATGCACATCAGACAAACCTTAGTAAATGAGGGATCGATGGAATGCTATTTGAATACTCTTTCCGAAAATATCAATGAATATATAATTATGGTATAACAACGTCATTATGACGTCACACATGTACTACGCTATAACTAACTCTACATTTTAATCCTAGTTCAGATAGGTGAAGCCCTTCCACCAAGGAAATTTCCGAAATATAATATACAAATATACAATCCAATTGTTTTCCAACCAGGAATGGATGCTATCGTGTAGTTTTATTTATTTATTACAACTGGCATGATTAATCCCAGAAGGGATGAGGGTAGATATTAGTCCACTTCATCATCACACATCAGCCAAATTTGATTGACTTGCTGTAAACCAATCGAGTTGGATCATTTAATTATAGTAATCAAATCGTGAAATTGAATCAGTTAATAAGTACATAATGATAATTATATAAATAGACCGACTGTTTATATTCTGCTGATTCACCCTGACATGTAGAATTTACGTCTCGCAATAGCGGGTTGTAACTAATACACTGCATCGATCAGTGTTGTAACTTTAGTAAATAACATGAACAGTAAACATATCACGTGAAATAAGGTCATTTTATGTATCCCTATCAGTATAAATAGATGACAAATTCATACACCGTAAAAACACAAGACATTACAGGCATGTTTTCATTTACGTGCTTGGTATTCTTTCTTTTATTTTACCCATGTGAATAAGAGTATTATGGTGTGCATACCTTAATTTACTACTGATTTTAAACTCATTGGTAGGCGTTTTGTGTGTAGCAACTTGCTACTTACCTTTCATCCAGTGTACAATAAACTCACTGGTAGGTGTTATGTGTGTAGCAACTTGCTACTTACCTTTCATCCAGTGTACAATAAACTCACTGGTAGGTGTTATGTGTGTAGCAACTTGCTACTTACCTTTCATCCAGTGTACAATAAACGGCCTCGGCTGGACATTACTGTCAAAATGTCGTCGAATGCAAACGGATCTTTAGACGCTTCATCTGCAATTATATCACCATATACATTTAGATGGAACAACCATATCGGCTGTAAAATAAAACAACTCAGATGAGTTGGCTTCACATTATACATTAGGCAAAATAATACAAATATGTCATTCTTGGTATTAAAAGTTACGATATATATTTGTCCGCGTGATTAGCAACGGGTACTCATTTTTCTCTTAAATCGCAATTGGTATGGCCTTTGTCCGGTAGCAGATTATTTAACAGGTGTTTGTTAACTTTCATAATAGTGAAATATATGTCGCATAGGTAGGACCGTCTTACTTTCAAAGTCTGCAGACCAACATAACTGCGTATATAAGCATTTAACTTATAACAGGAAAAATGCAGGCTAGTGCTCTTTCTGCATCAGTTCAATACTGTCTTATATGTACTTTTGCAAATTGTAATGCCGCACTGGACGTGCATATCCCAGGGTCAGTCTAACAACACTGACATATTCATTAACCATTCTTGCTAATTCCTACTCGTTTTAACTTATATATCATGTATATTCGTTTTCCGGCCGTTTTTAAACAATATTCTGTGTATGTTTATTCCATATCAGATCATGCGAAATTGTAACACCTGATAGTTTGGCATTGTCTACTTGATCTACATTCATTCCATTTATCTTTATATTAGGTATATTTCCTTCGAATAATATATTGTTGGCTACATATTCTATATAACGATATAACTGAAAAGGCCTTTCTAAACCATTTATGTAAACTATAAAACATTCAGTTCCGACGGGGTTCCTTGCGGCATTTCCCCATTGGTGTGACAGGAATGCGAATATTCACTTATTTTTACTTGTTGATTTCTGTTTAATACAAAGGTTGCAACCCACCTTATACTATGTCAGGGCATAGCATATAACTGTAACGTTTCTCGTAACACGATGATGGTTAACTAGTTAAAACGCTTTGGTAAAACCTAGCAATAAAACTCGGACAAAAGAATTCAATTTATTGGTCGCCAAATACCACATAAGTATAATTTCGACGCCAACGTATGAACGAACGTCGACATTCCGCCAGTTTCACCAGACTCCTTAGACGATATTTCTCCCTAGTTTGTTATCGTCCACCAATTTCATTACTATTGACTCAAACACTTTAATAGCTATTACAGTTAGTTATATTGGTCTCACGTTTTTTTCAAATGACATAGGTGGGTTTATTGTTGGCAACGGCATTACGTTCACCATTTTCCATACGAAGTACTAATATGGAATGAACGTCGACTTACACTGTAGACGTGGTAAAATAACCACATCGGCTATAAACACAGACTTAGACATGGAGGAATAAACACAACCATTATTCACACAACGTAGAGTAGTGGTAGTAGTGGTAGTAGTGGTGGTAGTAGTGGTAGTAATGGTAGTAGTGGTAGTAGTGGTAGTAGTGGTAGTAGTGGTAGTAGTGGTTGTAGTGATAGTAGTGGTAGTAGTGGTATTAGTGGTAGTAGTGGTAGTCGTGGTAGTGGTAGTAGTGGTAGTAGTAGTGGTAATACTGGTAGTGGTAGTAGTAGTGGTAGTAGTGGTAGTAGTAGTAGTAGTAGTGGTAGTAATAGTGGTAGTACTGGTAGTAGTAGTAGTAGTGGTAGTAGTAGTAGTAGTAGTGGTTGTAGTAGTAGTGGTAGTAGTGGTAGTAGTAGTGGTTGTAGTAGTAGTGGTAGTAATAGTAGTAGTTGTAGTGGTAGTAGTAGTGGTAGTGGTTGTAGTAGTGGTTGTAGTGGTAGTAGTAGTAGTAGAAGTGGTAGTAGTAGTAGTAGTGGTAGTAGTACTGGTAGTAGTAGTAATAGTGGTAGTAGTAGTAGTAGTAGTAGTGGTAATAGTAGTAGTAATGGTAATAGTACTGGTAGTAGTATTGGTACTGGTTGTAATAATGGCACTAGTAGTAGTAGTGGCAGTGGTAGTAGTAGTGATAGTGGTAGTAGTAGCGGTAGTGGTAGTAGTAACGGCAGTGTTAGTAGTAGCGGTAGTGGTAGTAGTAGTAGTAGTGGTAGTGGTAGTCGTAGTGGTAGTAGTAGTGGTAGTAGTGGTAGTAGTGGTAGTAGTGGTAGTAGTGGTAGTAGTGGTGGTAGTAGTAGTAGTGGTGGTGGTAGTAGTAATAGTGGTAGTGGTAGTGTGAGTGGTAGTAGTAGGCACCTGCAGTCTCGTAAGACTATGGATCTGTGTCCGTATGTCGAAGATCAGTTGTTGGCTGGACAGCGTCTGTTGTGGCTGTAGAGGCCGATTCTTGAGTGGCAGTATTGTAGGTTTTCAATTGCTGCGCTTGAAGGCGCTTGAAGGCGCTAGAAGGCGCTTGAAGGCGCTTGAAGGCGCTTGAAGGCGCTTGAAGGCGCTTGAAGGCGCTTGAAGGCGCTTGAAGGCTCTGTTCTCAGCCTGAGTGTTTGTTCTGCGTTTACGTTTTTCTTCTGCTAGCCTGCGGAGAGTCTCCTCTCCTCGTTTGAGATCCCTGTGTAGTACCTGACTCCAAGTGGATCGGTCTCCAGCAAGCTCCTCCCAATTATTAACATATATCATCTCTTTCCAGTGTCCAACTCTCCGTAGAGATTGATTGTCAATCCGAAATCCGTGCATGCCTTTGGAAAACGGTTCATGAGGTTTTGTAGCTCCCCTTCAGTATGCTTGATGACCGCTGCATCATGCACAAACAGAAAGTCTCTGACGAGGGCCAGGCGCACCTTGGTTTTCGCTTTTACTCGAGACAAGTTGAATAGTTTTCCGTCAGATCTCGTGTGCATGTACACTCCCTACATTTCTCCTGTAACTGTCGAAGCGAAAAGATCATGTCAGTAGTTGATCTATTTGCTCTGAAGCCACACTTGGATTCGGGGTAGACTCTGTCAGCGAGTATGTGTAGTCTGTTCAGGATGACACGAGCAAACAACTTGCCAACTACGCTCAGGAGTGAGATGCCTCTGACATTGTTACAATCACTTCTAGCTCCTTTGTTCTTGTAAAGCGTGATGATGTTGGCGTCCCTCATGTCTTGCGGCATGGCGCCTTTACTCCAACACTGACAACAAATTACGCATAGGGGTTCGAGTAGAGTTCTCTTGCCGCACTTGATGACTTCGAGTGGAATTCCATCGCTTCCAGGTGCTGTTCCATTGGGAGGTTGTCGATAATCTTGTTGAGTTCCTCAATGGTTGGTTCCTCATCCAGCTCTGTTAGAGTTCGCAGACCTTCTATGTCATCCATGGCTGAACTGGTGACAGCATTCTCTCTGGAGTACAGCTCTGAGTAGTACTCTACCCACCTCTCCATTAACGTTTTCCTGTCATGGATGGGCACATCTGTGGAGGACCTCAAGGGGATTGTTATGCTCTGAGTAGGGCCTATGGCTTTCTTGATGCCGTGGTACATGACACCAGTGTTGCCTGTATAAGCCGACCGCTGGATGTCCTTGCATATCTGGAGCCATTATTCGTTCGCACAGCGTCTAGCAGTCTGCTTGACTTTGTTTCTGGCAGTTCGGAGCACCTGGAGGGTTGCTTGGCTGGGCGAACACTTATGTTCCTCAAAGGCCTCGATAACTGGAGTCATCACACTGTAGTTAGCCTCGAACCAATCATTTATGTTCATTGACTTCTTCATTCCAAAGACTGTGATAGCAGCGTTATGGACTGTGCCGCGTAGATGGTCCCATGTCTGAGTGGCAGTGTCAAGTGGAAGACTGTTGTTCAGTGCATCCTCCAGAACCTCTCTAAACAGTGCTGCTTTTTCGGGATGCGATGTCTTGCTCACATCAAAGCGAGGTTTTCCTTCGCGTTTGGAGACGTAAGCGTGATAAAGTAAGCACACCTGCAATATGCAGTGACGTAATCGTGGTAGAAAAAACACATCGGCTATTTACACATATACACCCAAGGTAGAAAATATACATAACGACCAAAGACGACAGAAACACAATAAGGTACGAATAATCAACAGTGGATCAAATAAAATACAAATGCTTCACTTGCTTATCTAGCATCATCGTGGGCATCAAATGAAATTAAGGTTACTTTAAAATGACGTTTCTTTTCAAATCGAAATAAAATATAACGTCAGTAAGTTATCATTAAACAAAACTATCGCTATTGAACGTAATTGGTCTCGTCAGGCATTTATGCAAAACAATTGTACACTGAAAAAAAAATATTACAACGGTTTTGTTTCTACTTTCTTAATTGTACGTATATAGTCTAAATTACAAGAGACAATTATGGAAAACATTTGACGACCGCTTATTATCCTCCGCGGTAGGAAAGAACTTTGCTGGAGTGTCCACAACATTTGCTGATTGTTACATTTCCTCGACACGTTGGCCAGTTAGGTAAACGATTGAACAATTGTAGTAATGATTATCCGGAGTACAATGTACGTTCAGTAAATCTGGAACTTTAGATTGGAACAAAGAAACCAATGGTTGGAGAGAATGCATGAGAGATATGATAGTTTCGGTCGTCTCCTCTTCCGAAATTCCTACGAAACGCAATGCCCACAGATCTCCACCTGCACGCTGTAAATGGAATACCGTTGGATGAAGTTTGAATTGATTGTGATTATGAGAGAAGGCGTTATATGCTTGATATAGTTATAGTTGTTATCTTAAATCCTTCGTGTCGTAATTTCATTCCGAATGTATCGTGAGAACACAACAAATATACCTACCATATATTATTGCGTTTAGAAAAAAACTTCTTCTTGCGTTCGTGCAAACAAGTTGCTACCACCCGATCTGATATGGTTGCAGAAGAACATTACAGGTATAGTTTTTGCGCAGATTTCCGTAGTGTATACATAATAACTAATGCGTTAGTAGTACTGCTTATACGAGATTTTTATTCAAAACGTATGTATGCGATCGTTATGGAAATTCAGGCGGGATGAAAAGACAGTGAAACACATGCACAGTAATATTTGCTAAGTGTGTTATTGAATACTTTAGCAAATACATGCGTGAGCATTTGGATTCTGCATATTAACCACAATGATTTTGGTCCACGCTGATGCTAATGACACATTATATGTTTTATTAGTGCATTTCTGGCAATACTTTGATTTTCTTCGCGTTCGTGGTTTTACAATTCCCGTGTGTTCGCGGTGTTAATACTCACGTGTTTCTGTGATGTTACTACTCATGTGCGTTAGAGGTGTTACTATTTGCGTGAGTTCGGGTGTTACTACTCACATGTGTTCGCGGTGTTCGGGGTGTTCGCGGTGTTCGCGGTGTTCGCGGTGTTCGCGGTGTTCGCGTTGTTGCCACTCAAGAGGTGAATGGAGAGCAATACTGCGACGGAGATGACACCGACGGCGATGACGATGATGATGGCATACCGCCAGCGGAATAAACGGCGTTTACTCGCCAAGCGAGGTTCCATCTCGAAGGCCAGCGTGATCTCAGTGGCGTTGTTCGTAGCCGTCATGATTGCTGCACCCTAGTGCTGAACGTCGCGTTCAAATGCCTGGACTTGGTCTACTATTGCAGCACTGAAAGTTCAAACTGCCGCACTGGATGTTTTAATACCGCACTGAACGCTCAGTCGACCGTCCTGGTTCTACCACTGCAGCAGTGAATGCTCAAACGACCGCAGTAATTCTTCTACGAAAACACTGGACACTTAATCGCGCACTCCGGGTCCGCCACCAAGTTGTGCAAACAAAACGTAGGCGGCTTGTGAGATCCGATAGATCCACAACTGAGCGGATATCATTGGTCAATAGAAGTGTTGCCGTCTAGATAGTTTACCTTCTCCATATCGGCCATCTCGTATTGGACATTGAACTGACGCAAAGTGTATTCTCGTCAACACAACGCCTTTAATCACGCGCAAATGTAAATATGTAAATATATAAACTTTCCTTTCTTCATTTCTGTCAATTATGTCGGTTACCGTGCCAGCAATTGTATATAGTCTGCAGACAAACACCCATATGGCTGTTACCGTCACAGCAATAATCTGGTGACACACCCATATGGCTATTAACGTCACAGCAATAGTGTGGTGACAAACACCCATATGACTGGTAACGTCACAGTAACAGTCTAGTGACAAACACCCATATGACTGTTAGCGTCACAGCGATAGTCTGGTGACACACACCCACATGATTGTTACCGTCACAGCAATAGCCTGGTGGCAAACACAAATATGATTTTTAGCGTTAGGTGGCATCACATCACTTCGGCGATTCAGCTTTAATGCACCACACGTTCGCAGGTTCTCTATGTCCACATGACGACTTGTTGTGGAGTCTGGGGTTAGGTACGAGTAGGCGTTTGGAAAAAATATGGGGACAGAAATGGGAGACAAGGTGAGAGAAAGATGGGAGACAAGGTGGGCGGCAAGATGAGAGACAAGAATGGACACAAGTTGGGAGACAAAAGTGGTGGAGAAAGTGAGAGACAATGTGGAGGACAAGGTAAGAGAGACACGATCTGAAATGAGGTGGGCTGTGAGGTGAATGGGTGTCCCATCTCGTCTCCCACATTGTTCTTCAAACGTGTACTCAAACCTAGCGCCAGGCCCAGGCTCCGCATTGAGCCGCCATTTGCTTCTTGTTGCTACAGAACCTGGACCTTTTCACTGCGATGGGAACGATGCAACATTTAGTTTGGGTACATTTTATTTTTTTCTTTATACATTTTTTATTTCCCATATTTGAAACTACACCACCTTTAGTGTCTCTTACAAAAGTAAGGCTACGTAGGGTGAAAATGTCTGCCCAAATGTTGACACCGTAGTTAATAGGCCTCGATGGATTCGAACCTCGATCGACCGCCCGGTGCGACTAGCTGCTGATATACAATACCCTCCCCGCACCCGCATCCGTCCCAACCCCCACACGCCCCGCTCCGCCCCGCCCACGCCCCCGCCCACGCCCCCGCCCACGCCCCCGCCCACGCACCGAGTTACACTACAGCTTACACTTTTTTTTAAATCTTACGTTTTAATACTGTATCGTTAGCGGTAGCAAATGTGCCATGCCTAAGAATTGTTATCGAAAAGTTGACGCAACTTTTGCGCAAGAATGTATTCTAAAGAAACACAGTTGGTTCAATGAATTAGGTTAATAATATTGGACTTTCATGAAATGAAAAGATGACAGCAATGTGCGCTCAAAATGGTTAAATAACTTTTTTTAAATCGAAAATCAATGATGTTGCCTTGAATTTTCCGTGCATTGACACAATAATATCAAGTCATACATTTAGTGAACAACAGTACAGCATTGTTCGTAAGTCATATACAACAGAATAACGTACACTAAATGCTGTAATTTGACCAGTAAGGCTCATTATTAATCTATAGGAATCCATACAATTAAGTATAGTATATTTATATTTTCCTTGGATTTAATAGGACTGTGTTGCTTTGAAAAGTGTTCAAACATTACTTTTACTCTTGACAATATTATACGACGTGTAGGTACGTTGTCGTGTAGTATCACACAATTAGAAGAGTAAGTAATAATAACAGTAATAATTTAAACATTTATTATGCGCCGTGTATCCGAGTATCCGGGTGTAAAGACGCTACAAAAGTAAAATATAGGTCATGATAAATTGATATACATTAAAATAAGGCCAATATAACTGATATTGACACCCAAGTGCAATCAGTGATTTGGTGATTTCACATAAACAATACAAGCAATGCACACAAAACAAAGTAAAGCTACATTACCAGAAATGAAAGACTTACGACGCTGGCACGGGCTAGAATTTCAAAATGTGTATCAACACATGATTTTGGAAACATTTTGAAGTTCCTCAATTCGATTTTTTTAATGATTTCTGGGAAGCAAAGAGGTTCCTGAGTCTAGATCTAAAATATTGTCAACACCATTTTCATGATTTTGCTTTGGTGTCCGTTGGAACAGGATGATGTTTTTTTACTTTTACACTCATGCCTACTACGATATCCAACTGTTTTAGGTACAAACTGACTTATGGTGGATCAAAGTTCGACGGCTGACATAAATTGTTTCATGTCACAGAGTATATTTGCCTTCAGGAAAATAATGAATATGTTTGCTATATGATGTCTGGAGCCAACATAATTATTATAAATTTTATCTGCATGGTTCGTTTGTCTAGTTGAGAAAAAAGTTATGTTTATAGTCGAACATGTTTTTTGGTTGTCTATCTGAATGTCGTAATAAATACTTTTACATAACGTTCACGCTATGTAGAAAGATAATGTTCAGACAACATATAAACACTCAACTTACTAGTTGAAGCACAATTTTATTACGATAACCCATGAACATAACACGTCATGTTGCTATGGCAGGATATACCATTCGATATGTCATAGATGCACGCATAACGGCAATGTTTAACGACCCCATCACAAACGTTGAACTTACAGGAACTATAATATATATTACGTCCGTACCTAAGTAGCACTAAATAAAGTAATAAACTCGTCATTCAACACGCTCAGTCAAATAGTACATTACATAGAGAGTACATCACTGGATGTCGTAATAAACACAGTGGATGTCGTAGTAAACACTGGATTTCGTAGGAAACACATGCTATATCATCCTAAAAAACAATTTCTTCACCTTAGGATCAGTTGTATATATCGATAATTTGACTGTCGTCAATCAGTATTTAATTATGATTAATTATAGCCAATATAGCACTTGCAAAGTATTAATGGTTATGTTAACAAACGGTTTTCCAGGACGGACCAGTGTGCACCAAGGTTAAGATAAATATTTAAAAACAAGTCCCATTTCGAAATTATTTTATATACACATTCACAAGTCGTAGTCATATATTCTATCATCAATCAGCGCGTTTTCATAACTCGATGTAGTTCAAATTTAACCCAACAAGTCTTAATATTGACAAAATGCACATTGTAACCATACAATTTCTGGGAAAAGATAAGATAGACAACAATCAACAAACATTTCTGAATGTCCGACGTCATATGTTGGATACTCGAATTTAAGTAAATAAACGTTTTAGCAGGACTAGGTGGATTACAACGTTTTCTTACTGGCGTCGTAGTAGACATTTTAACTCGATGTCGTAGTAAAACCATTTACTTCTCCAGGACGTTGTGGCTACAATTATATAATGGCTTAGCTTAAATTACATACTTATGGTACCATTGTGATGGTCTATCTGAGTCATGTTTTCTTTAAGCTCTGAAATAAACAGATTTTGGAGAAAATGGATGTCATTGTAAATAGTTCCTAAATACGCTGCAACAATGTTTGACATATATTTTTGTGCGTCTACGTCTCAATCTTGCCAATAAGGGTGCTTGATTTTGGATCTATGTTTATTGGCAGACACATTAAGCACTAAAATACCTTTAGTATTATATTCCTTCTGTTTGGCAAAGTACTGCAAAATTGGATGTCGTAATAAACAGCGTTTTGGAGACATTCTATAAGCATGCACTCCATAAACAAATATTGCAAATGATACAATGATTTGTTCTGACAGTAATCTCAAACGTTTGTTCTACGGATAGGAACAGTTGAAAGTATCATTTTGGTCAGGGGTATTTTTTATATTCCATTGCCAATTTGAAAACGGTGATGTGAACATTGATTCTTTTACGGGGTTATGCTCCAGAGTCTATACAACTTATATTATAACACAAATAAAACATACAAATTCGAACTTAGATTAGCTACATATACTCATGCAACTATTAATTATGTTCAAATATGTGATGGTATTAGTTCCAGAGCCAATCAAAGTGCGAGTACACCCTATTTTTGCATTGGTACATATTTTGTAATTCTAGCTGTGACGTGATGAATGGCGTTACTGCCCGTTAGAGTCACTCTGTGACTCTGGCTCATCCTAGAAACAGAAGATAACAAACTTTATTTAACGTTTTAATTATCTTTTCAACGTTTACTAATCTTTTCATTTTAATAACTTACGTATACGTCTGTGTGTACGCCCGACCACACATACACGTGCACACTGACATGTATGCAAAATAGTTCATGCGATAAATCAAAGATAAACTCGACTATTTATAAACCATAATGGTGACAATAAAGTATACAGTATTTAATGTCGCATCAGTTCCTTACTAATGTTAACTAAATATAGGGTAACATGTTTACAAATAATTACAAGATTTTCTTGCTTTCATTGGAATACAGTCTGGTATGTTTTGACATTTGAAGTGTGGATGACTTAGAAACAATGTGTATTTATAGTTGCCATAGTTGCATAGTTTATATTTCCCCAGCATGAATTGCACCAGTTTAAATGACAAAGACACACAACCGGCACCGCCAAATCCACAGTTTCTTGAGTTACTCATTTCCTTGGTCACGAAGATAAAACGTTGGTTTTTTGTATGGGTTCTAGTCGTAACATGACGTCAGTGTACCAAACGTTAATCACACGGCTACATGATTGGATTTTCATTTACAGAGCCAGATAAGTCAGGTTAACGACACTAACGAGGGATGGATAACACTACCGAGACGTTGTCATATTAAATGTACTTACACCTTCGAACCTGACTCCAAATTCGGCGACCAGCCGCTCGTATACGTCTAATGACAGGTGACAGTTTTCGAGGCTGAAAAATAACGTAAACATATAACAAAGGTCATACTTATTCCAGTTACTTGGGTCGATAACACTTATTACAAGGAGCAGTAATATTATTACTACAATGTGATCTACGTCGAAATTACAGCTTTCAGTTTCATTAAATACATTAAGTTATTACTGGACCCTAGAAACGTTATTTGTCGTAAGCACAGCTAGAATAGTTGAGCCAATGTCAATAAACACATTTTATTACTCACAATATTTTCAAGTCTGGCATTGCCCTCAGCGCCGCCGTCACATCCTGCTCCACGGCTGAGGTGATGTCGTTCCCTTGACATCTGTTATTAAACCTAGTTGTAATTTGTCGTAGAAACATTGTATATTGCGATATTAATTATTATTACATATTAATTATTTTAGAGGGAGAGAAAGATACACACACACACACACACACACACACACACACACACACACACACACACACACACACACACACACACACACACACACACACACACACACACACACACACACACACACACACACACACACACACATATATATATGTATATATATATATATATATACACACACATATAAAGTGCGTAATGTTTATTTAACAGTATCTACATATAAACAAGTGATGTATCAAATGTCATTAAAGTCATTCAACTGATTTAAATAAATGAACTTAATATTTTATAAAAGAAAGCAATCACAATAATCACCAAGTCCCATTACCTCGCCCACTCAGATAACTTATTCAAGAAAACCAACTTACTAAAACTAAATGACATATACAAATATCAGCTGGGTGTGTTTAAGTACCAATTTAATAACCACATGCTTCCAACCAGTATGTTAAACCTTTTTAATAAAAATATTGATTTACATAGACGTAACACCAGAACGTATACCTCTGATTAGAACAAACATAAAAAAATTATCTCTTAAATACATGTGTCAAAAATTCTGGAATTCTCTGACAACTGAAATCTAACTGTCAATGGCAGTATATCGTTTCAAAAAGAAACTTAAACATTTGTTGTTGTTCCTTTATCAAGAAACTTAACTAATTCCAGTAATATCAACTGTTTTATCTTTATTATTAAGTTTAAAAAAACTAGATTCTTGAATTGGTTGTCTATACCAAATATTTACCTGGATTTATACAAACTTAGTTAAGTAGTTGAAAAGTTAAAATGTTCAAAATTTATATATTTTTAAGCATTTACTAGTTAAGTAATTATATTCTTATTGACATGACATTATTGTTTTTTTAATTATCAGTTACTATTTAACATTACATTTGTTTTTGTCATAGGTGGTTCCGCTGTAAGCTGTAAGCACTTGCGGGTGTATTAGGAATATCCTTAGTTGCACTACAATGCTACACTGTATTACTTTGTATTGTATCTTTGCAACTTAAATAAACTTATTATTATTATTTGTTTCAGGGCAAACTGGCATTGATGCCCTATAATTTAACTCGTTCATTGGCTCCGTAAGGTATACTTTTTAGGGTGAATGTATTAACATATCGGGTAAATTCGAGGTTGCTGAGTTTGGCAAAAACCGGCATTAAACCGGGGCGGTTGCCGTGTTATGTAAGAGTAGTTTTGTAGTTTTGGCCTAGGAAGGGTTTGGTGAATGGAAAGAGAAATGAAGTAACGGCAAATGTTTCCCAACAAATATGCTATCTTTACGGCGCATCATTGAAGCCACATGGACAAAAACTGTCATTATTTGAATACGCTGCACCAGCTCCATAAAATCTGGACAATCTGGAATTTGTTGTTGAGGCGTCGAAATAGAAAACGTATGATGCACATTCACGAGTAGGAGTCGCAGTTTCCGGTAGTTTAACACTAATATTAATATGAAAATAAAAGTTTCAGTGCCAACATTGTGGTCTGCATCAAGCAAGTCCGAAAGTATTGTTATTTCAATTAAAACAGTGATATGATAATTGATTATAATATCATATGACAACCTAACATGCTTTACAAACATGTGCAGATGTGGTCACTATATACAATGTATATTTGTTGGGCGTCCAATTCGTGCGATAGATAGATCAGATCCATTTCACTATTTTCTCACCATTTAATGGTGTCCAGTAACATTGCACGCTACACTCCATTTTACCAGCGATTGGTGCATCCGACTGTATTACAATTTAGCGACATTGTGATTTATATTTGGTACGAACGCGAAAATAAGAACGTGAGTTCTCCGTGTTGAGCGACTGACGCCTGCGATTCTGATCTACAAATCACCAGGTGTTTAATTTATTCGTGACATCAAAACGCAACCCCGAATAGACAGTACAAGTCTAGACGTGTTTACTGACCCCAACAGTGTCAATTCCGGACATCCATTCCGGACTGTGTCAACGAGGAGGCGAAATCCGGCATCTACCAGGCGACACCAGACTACCCTTCAAAAGATAAACAAAACAATTCTTAAATTTGTTTCAAGACCGACGACAGACGCCGGCGTCAACGTTTAGTCTTTGAGTTAGGCAAAGTAATGTGACGTTGACACGTCCGTGTTGTCACAAATGCTTCTACAACTGTTAGTCGTGCTACACTGTCCCATGCCTTGTCCTTGAAAGGTTTGGTCATTGTCAACTGAATATGAAATTTGGTCAACATTCTGAATAAACGTTTGAGTAAACTATCAATATTCTAATGCACTAGCCGTTATTCCATCAGTAGAGTGCAACTATATTGTTAGTAAACTTGTTTTAAGTGAAATACTTACAATTTGTTCAATGAGGAAACAAAGTTTCGCAAATACTACCACGCAAATTCGTCATGGCGGCTGTGCATAGTTCTACGATAAGACAGCGATTCGCTAAATTAATCGCACGGACCCGTTTCGTTATATGAATGAATTAATGAAATTAAATGTATTAAACCAATAGACCAATAATTACAAATACATATTATAACTGAGTGTATACAATAAGTCAGGAGACTCCCGTTAAGGCATTTTAAAGCCGCTGCCACGAGAACCTCCTTGAATAATAATACTATGTTTACTACGTAATTTAACGGTAATGCATGAACATGTCACAGAAAAGATTATAATCAAAAGTACGTACAGTAGCTGACATATACATGTGCACATATTTGCATATAATGAGACATTATGCAAAATCCAAAAATGCATCAACAGACATTACAATAAATTTTAATTAATTATCATCCACATAATTATAACAATTAATGATAGTACAAGCATTCTGATATCTTTCAGTAGTGTATCTTTTAATATAGGTGGAGAATCCATGGATACTGTGTGTGAATATTTTATTAATAATGACATCGGGAGAATTATTGAATATCTTTGCTATGCTGAATCTGATGTTTGGAGAATTCGTGATTTAGTGTAGGGATAAATAAGTTTGTGTATTCCCAAGTAGCGTGCTGATGGCGCTGGGTATTGAATAAGAGTATGTTTTGATTGAAATAATCAGGCAGCTGCTTGTTGATCAATTTGTAAATAAATTTGAGTAGTTGAATTTTATATATGTCATCAAGCTTTAAGAGGTAAAGTCTCTTAAAAATTGGTTCACTATGAGCCAAGTAATCATAAGCCAAGTAATAAGGTATAATTCTAACTGCCCTTTTCTGTAATTTGATAATTTTATTATTTAGGTTATTCTTAGTTCCCCAGACCAACACTCCATAATTGAGATGGCGTACGATTAGGGAGTTATATATTGTTCTCACGATGTGGATTGATAGGATATGTTTGAGACTATTTAACACTCCTATTGTTTTGGATATTTTTGAAGTCAGTGCATACATTTGATACCGAATATATTAAAATTATCTACATATTTAATATTTGATCCAGCTATTCGAAGGAGAGGAAGCTGAACCTTTTTTGTGGCATATGAAATATCATGGATTTTTTTCTTAACATTTAGTGAAAGTTTGTTCACTTTGAGCGAAATACTTATTTTTTCTAATTCACTATGTAGTCTTTCATTGTGAGTATCATAGCGTCAGTTAGAATTTAATGTAGTGAATAATGTAGTGTCATCTGCACACCCTATGAACGTAAATGAATTACTAGAGTGGATAATATAATTCATATATATTATGAACAATAAAGGACCCAATATTGAGTCTTGGGGAACACCCATTGTTATATCGGCTTTTGACGATTTAGCGTTATTAATCTGAACACACTGTTTCCTGATGCCTTTGCAAAATTCTAGCGCTGAATTTGTAAACCCATGAAACTGTAATTTAGAAAACAAAATATTATGGTCAAGGGTGTCAGACGCTTTTGACAAATCAAGGTACACATTGATTGGAGTCATACCTTGATCAATTTCCTGAGATATTCTGTCGATGAGTTCAAGCATAGTTAGTTGAGTGGAGTGATTTTCTCTAAAACCATAGTGTCCATTGTAATACAAATTATAAGATGAGAAGTACATATGAATATGATTGATCATTATTCTTTCAAAGATTTTGGAAATTGATGGTAATACGGAGATTGGACGATAGTTATCAAGTGATGTCATATCGCCTTTTTATATAAAGTGTTATTACTTTTGCAATTTTTAGGGGGTCAGGTAAAATGCCAGGTGCTAGTGACTGATTAATTATGATAGTTGAGAGGTTTGCAAATTTATTACTTTTAATAATTTAGTGGAAATGCCATCATTACCACAACTAGGTTTAGGTTTTAAGCTATATAATACGTTTGTGGTGGTTTCTTCACAAATTGGTTTAAATGCGAAATTATGTAATATTGGATTGTGTAGGTAATCCATGAAATTTGCGTTGTTTGTATTAGTTAACTCAGCTGCTAGCTTAGGTCCTACGTTTGTAAAAAAACAATTAAATTTGTTAGCAATGACATTGGTGTCACTTTTCACTTTATTGTCAATCGAAAACTGATTAGGAAATTCCAATTTCTTCGAAGTCCGATTAATAACTTCTTTGATAGTACTCCATGTTTGCTTAATGTCATTCTTACATTTTTCAAAACGATTTTGATATTTAATATTTTTTTGGCATTACGAATGAGTTTTTTTCAGAATTTTTTGATAAGTGGCTAAATTAGTTTTACGATTTATATAATGCTCGGAATCTGCAGGTGTTTGTCTTAGTTTCATGTATAGTTTATCTTTATAAGCAATTGACCGGATTATACCATTAGTGATCCACTGAGACTTGCTGGGTTTATGCTTATTGAATTTGATCGTACGTACTAGCAAATGTTTATATTTTGCCCTGGATATTACTTCATTAAGAATGTTGAAATTGTCAATTGGATTGGCATGGTAAGTTGGGGCATGCTTTGGACTCTAATTGATTTGGTATCATTAACACGCTTTGGTTCTAGATAATCTAAAAATATGAAGTATGATAGGTGATCTGCTATTGTGTTTATTAATACATCAGCAGTTGCCTGTAAGAAGCCGTGTGATAGCTTACATAGGAAATTGTTTATGAGCGTACACTTTCTAATCGAAAGCCTGGTGGGTAGTGTAATTATAGGGAAAAAACTTGAGCAACAATAGAATAAAAAAAATCACAAAATATTGCATTGTCTTTAAAGTACATCAATATTGTTGCCACCAGGAATTATGACTTCACTTTTACATTTTTGAAGATGATCAAGTAAAGGGAACAATTTATCAGTTAATGTCTGACATGTTTCGTTGTTATGCCCTGATGATCTATATATATTTCCTAATATAACTTTTTTGTCAAGTTGCTTTCATGTAATTTAAATAAATTGTCCTTCCCATACTTGTGAATTCTGATAGATATTTATTGAATTATAATCATATTTGTTGCATAGGTAAATTGCTAAATCCTCCATGCGCGGTACATATTTTACCTCGCGCGGTTTCTCACCAGGTTTCCTCAGTCAGTGGCTGCGGTCAATCCATTGTCGGCTGATTTTCAGACCCAGCGTAGTTTTACACATCTTCATTACTGCATCATTTGTGTCTTTCTCAGTTTCTGGAATGCCGTGGAAAATTAGGCTGTTTCTGCGACTGTACTGCTCTAGTTGGTCAATTTAATTTGGCAACATTTTACTTCGTTGCTGGGCATCGGCAGCACGCGCATGTACCGCAGCGATCGCCTGCGTAGTTTTATTTCAGTGTCCATGCTACAAGCTTCATAGATTTGTTGCTTGATCTCGTTCATGGGTAGCGGGTCCACATGCCGCAGCTCGATGGCCCGTATTCTTTCTTCCCATTCAGTAGTACGTGTCTTTAGATCGTCACGAAACACCGTGAGTTGTTCGTCGATCATTTCTGAGATCTGTTTCGAGAGTGTATTTTCGAAGTTGGTAAACCTGTCTTCAATTGTATCCCGGATGGACTTTATATCTACTGCTATAGAAGCAAAGCTTTGACATTGTTATGGTGCTGGTCGACCCCACCCCCATCTAGTCACAGGCTTGTTGTTGGCCATGTCCAGCTCGTTGGTAACGTAATTTGCTAGATTCAAGAGCACTGAAGCATGTCCGCTGCTGCTCACGATTTTAGGTGGTTTTGCATGAATTGTGACACTCATGGCTTTCATAAAATAACTCTGGCTTAGTGTGTCCCGGCTTTGTACCTTTCTGCTCACTTGGCTATCGTCGTCTAGCCGTCACGAAGTCTCAAAATTACTCAAAACTGAGAGACCCGGGAGCTCGCCAGCAAGCCGCTTCAATCACGCTGCCTCGCTTTCGCCTGGCAACTGGTCGCATTGCCTTAGAAATACATACGTGGTCCACGGTCAAACTGGCCCTGTATTGTATTTATATAATTACTCCCTTCATACAAAAAAATATACAGACAATTCGTACATATATATTTTTCTAACTAACAATGATATTCGACAGCCATCTAAACCATTTGCGGCCGCCGGCAGTAGTTTCAGAAATCGACGGTTCAGCGCTGTCATGCATCACGTGAACTTGCTGCGAGCGAAACTAGATTTCAAACGTATTATGGTTGACAAGGCAAGCCTCTCCATGCGAGGACACAAGGATGAGAGTGACTCTAATTTTATCCTGTTTGATGGCATAGCTTAAGAGACAAACATATAAATACACAAATGCCGAAATATAAAATGACATGTTGCAGATCACGGGCTTAACATTCTTGCGAGAAAGTGCTAGCTGCTTGCACAACTCAGATTTGTCAGTATTATGACTGACGAACCGAATGACTTATCGAACTATGAACAGCTTGTAATTTGCATAAGATGGGTAGACGATAAACTAGAGGCACGCGAATATAAATGGCTGCATTACTATGTCAGGAGCAGAAACTAGTGTAGCAACATAAATGAAGAAAGCTGAACCTCGGTGCTTGTATTGTCACCGCTGCGGACATACTTTGAATATGGTATGTGTGGATTGTATCAGGCGAGTAAAAATAACCAAAGAAACATTGAATACCACATATAACAAATTAACAAATTAGTCAAGAAATCCCCAAAGCGTGATGCAAAATTGCAGGAAATTAAAGACCATCTAAGACAAGAGGTTTCCGAACTGTCCCCGGGCATTCGTTTGCTATATCCTACGCGATGGACTGTTCGTGAGTCAGCGATTCAAAACATCGTCAACAATTACCGCTCTTTAAAAGAGCTATGGACATGGACACTGGACAATTATTCAGATACAAACATGAAAGTACGGATTCGAGGTGTTGATTACCACGTGATGAAATTATATTTTTATGGACATGCTGACAGTCTAGGTATAGCTCTGCAAAGGCCAAACTTGTCAGCGGCTGAGAGACAATCAACTGCGTCAAAGACTGTGAACACTCATTTGAGCAAAGCGGAAAAGAGAGACATCGAAGAAACTTCATTGCGGAGACGGAGCTAAATTTGGCTGTGCCACAATAGCGCCAGAGTACTTCAAAACACTAAACCCTCTATACAGGACCATTTAATATGAGGCTCTGGACCATATGAGGAAAACCATGATCGAAGCACGATCGGACCATTTGATGATGTTGTATGTTCATTAGGACAAAACAAGCGCCCTGTGTATGGCAGCAGTTGCCAATGATTTTTGTATGGAAATCCAAAATTCTTTGGGGTATATATGGGAAATTTGTCTCTTCCGATCTTACAAATGTTCAATCCACTGTGAGCGAGATATCAACCCGAACGAAGATTTCATTTCCTGAATGATAAAGTGGAATCTCAGTGTTGCTATCGCCCTCGAGAGTGGGCCTGTGTGACCGTAATTATGAGATGATCAAATCAGCGAGATTATTTTCCTATTCTCTAAATGTTGCAAAGTGGCTGTTTTACCAAGTGACCATAAATTGAGGTTTCACTATATCTGCAAGCAGGAGTGACTGATATACTTCGGTGTACGTGTTCACGTAGGAATACTTCATATAAATGAGGTTGGAATTACATTGATTTGTTATGTTACACATCGCTATCAATTCACCAAAACGCACCATTCTGGTAGTAACACTAGTTTATTCTAGTATTTCTGACATCAGGGTGAGGGTTAGCCGCCTCCCCACCCTGGATCGACGCAACGTGCGTCGATGGGCAAGATAGGGGCCGGGCTACTTTCGATAGCACTGATACGCCTCTGTTTTATGGCTATCATCGACTTGCGAGATTGTTGATGTGTCAGTGTCGTCACCTTGCGTACTAGATATTAAAGAACTCAAAAACAATGTTCTTCGCAAAGTCTCAGTGAGTAGAACATTCATACTTTCAGTAAACGATATGTATGTCATACTAGTAGCGTAGTTAATGTAAGATCAATTAAGGTGTCATGGCATACGTGAAGGATGGCCAGTCTGAGTAAGTGTCCAAAACCAAGCAAAGTATGTAAATTATTATTATTAGTAGTAGTATTATTATACTTGCCCTAGGTATCCAAGTTGCGGAAGTGTAGATGTGGACAGGCAGATACAGAGCAGTTTTACGTATGTCACGTCACTCAAGTCAAGTGGTCTGTCGCCCTCGTAGGCGCCGCTAAGTCTGTGTAAAACAGAAGAATGAATAATAATAATAATAATCAAAATCAATATATAGAGCCGAAGCGAGCGAAGGCTCTTTGCCGTCGGCTTGTTTGTACTGGAAATTCATTCGTTTTTTTCAAAAAAATTGGACTGCTTGGCCCTATATTAGACTAGTGTTTGTAGTATTACAATGTGATACCGCATGGTAACTCCTTCTGCCGCTTGCTTCATCCCCAAAACTATCCTTGTATATATGCTATGAATAAATGGAAAGTATGTGCCTCTTGCACGGATGTCAAAACAGCGACATCATATCTAGGCATACCGAAAAACACTCCAAAAGTTTGCATATTCGAAACTGTGTAATTATACATTTATTTAATTCTGGTTAGTTTTTAAAATTATTGGTAGAAATGAAAATACACAACAGGATGAAGCTATAATATATTTCAAGCAATAAGGGTTTTGTTTTCTTTAGTTAAACCGTACTCACTCGAGTGATGTTATATCTGCAGCCACCCCGGACTTAAGGACATAAACCAAGTTTGGAATCGTGTCACCGCTAATGATGCCGCTTAAATCCAATCTCCCTTCCACAACAAAGTCGTCACTTACGTCGTTCCATAGCGCTGGTTGTTGGTAAAGGGTGACCAATCGCATCACTTCCAAAATCCTGCGCTTCGTCTCATCCTCGTCCTCCCCGTCCACTGTACAAGTAGCACACAACCACAAACAATTTACATCAACTGTTTTTCTCGCATCTGTTGAAATATAAATACTTTGCATGCAAATTAATTAAAATTAACTAATAAAAATACACATTTTCCATAAAAAGCAGCTTATTTCTAGAGAAGAGTTAAGTAATCAACGACACGAGCCTCTGTTAAAATGCAAAACACATGTTACTGGTCGCAATAAGACGATATGTGTATTTGGAATGAAACAGTAATTGTTTGCTTGATTGCTCTATATGTTGAATAATTGATTTATTGAAGTAACTATTAAATATCAATTTTTTAGAGGATCCTGCTTTATTAAAATAAACTGTTTATATATAAATACTAAAGATAGTTCATTTTTAGTTACAATCCTTGTAATTATAAACTATATCTACAATATATATATATATACACATGTATATATATATATATATATACATATATAATGGTGTTGTGTTAACACCGGACTTTGTTGTAATGTAATGAGTTGTTTGTTGCACATGCGCTTTACGTTCTCGCTTTCAGCTGAGACCGCCAGCTAGCCCCCTCACAGGGGTGAAAAGGGACATGATTCCATTTAAAGGCGGAAGAGACAAATTCATTGGCTAACGGCAACCACAATCCAGTCAGCCAGTGGCGCGGCGACGGAAACATGTCTACAAGAGCACCGGATGATACATGAAGAAGACATTTAATATCACATTTTACAGGAAAACTGGTAATTAATAACATTTTCGTCAACTAAGACTATAATGGGATCGGCTGTTGGTTGAATTGGATTCCTACTTAGTCCACCACCAATTAAATCTTTGCATAATATTGCGACGACATCTCCTAGAATCATCACCGCATCATTTACTGGCAATCCACAAGTCAATCTTATTAGCTGATACAGCCCACCAATGTGAGCGAGGAAAGTGACATACATCAGTTCTACGGAGATCTGCAAAGCCTAATGGACAATATCCCGAAACACAAAGTTGTTCTTATAGGGGGCGATTTCAATGCAACGCTGAGAAACAATGTGGTCAAATACACCTACCACAGTGATACAAAAAGAAATGTGGCCTCAGACCACATAATACTCCCAAATGTCTCTACATTGAGTGTCAGAGCTCCAAAGAAAACACCATCTGCTTGACTGAATGTCGATTGGAGATCCATGAAGAACGATGAAAACTTACAAAGGAAATTCACACATAAACTCGAGAATAAATATCATATTATGTGCGAAGAGCAGACAACCCGATTGAGAAATACAATTGCCCAGTGAACGCAAATCACTAAATAGCTAAAAGGATACTACCACGAAAGAAGAAAACACTTAAAAGACTCATTCTGTATGATGACCCAGATGTTTGTCAAGCGAGAAAAGACATAATCAAGAACGTACCAAACTCAAAGGAAATTCTTGCTTATGCACACAACCAAGCAGAAAAGAAATACTGCTCTACGCTCTTCAGTGAATGTGAACTCTCCCATAGTCGAATTGACTCTCGGCAAGCATGGGACGTTATAAATCATGTATCTGACTGGAAGGTTATACCTAAGTGTAGATTAGACGGGAAATATCCGGAAGAAAGAAAATGTCAATGAAAAAACACTTTGAGAGCCTTTTTTGCCAACAACAGCCTACACCCGACACGTGCGTACTTAAAAAGTGGAATAGTACCAAAGAAAGGAATTTTTGCACTGGCAACAAACTAGCTATGTATAACCTTAACATCACTACCAGCTAAGATGTATCATCATATCTTACCTTACGATGCAAACCTGCTGTTGAACCTTTTTTTGAGATGGAATAGAAATGGCTTTCGGAAAGGTCGATCTACAACTGGCCACACATATTCTCTGTGCAGAATTGTCGAAGAAGCAGATGTCAACAACTTCCCTGTAGTATTGACATATACATATTTCAAAACGGAATTTTATTATGTTCAACGAGGCCAAATGTTCAAAGTCTTACGTGCCTGCGGATTGCCAGGGAAGATTGTGAGTGCTATTGAAGTCCAATACAAAGTCACGACACCATACGTTATTTCATCTGACAGAGAAACCAAGTTCTTTGGCATTAAGGCCGGTATTTTACAGGGTGATACATTAGCTCCATACATATTCATTATAATATTGGACTACGTCACGGGACAACCCACGAAAGAATCTGGTTTTGGCTTTACCATAAGAAAACGCAGAACTAGGCAGTTTCCAAAGGAAGAAATCACATATCTTGCATTTGCTGATGATATAATCCTGATAACTGATCACGTCATGTCTGCACAGAGATTACTGGAAAATGTCGAGAACCATGCAGGAACTATTGGATTGGCAATAAATGTGAATAAAACCAAGGTAATCACCATCAACATAACGGATTAATGTAAAATAATAAAGACGTACTTGAGGAAGTAGACGGGTTCCAGTATCTAGGTTCCTGGCTAGAAAAGAAGTTCACCAACGTATTGCCTTAGCCTGGCAAGTATGTAAGAAGTATGTGGAAGCAAACATAAGAAGAACCCTTAAATTGTCAATCTTCATGAAATTAAGTGCATTGTCGATAAATCTGTACCCTTCAAAAACAAGGGAAACGGTCCAAAAAGAAACACTTATCGAAAGAAGCCATTAGAAAAGTTAAGTATAAACAAATGATGTGGAAGTCATATAGATGTACTGGAAAAGATGAAGACGACAACAGTTATAAAAAAGCACTTAACCAAGCTACAGCTGAAATTAGAAATTCAAAGAGAAGCTATGAACAACAATTAGCTAGTAATATAAAACATGACAGCAAGAGTTTTTATGCGTATGTTCGAAGCAAACAAGATAAGGTCGGTCCTCCAGAAATGCAAAACACATGCTGGAAATATAATATCAGATGGATTCTTAACGGCAGTGGACGTGAATGAGTACTTCAGTTCAGTGTTTACCAGAGAAAATATTAGTTCACTGTCAGTACCAGAGGTTAAGTTCAAGAGTGCAGATTCAGACTATTTAGGACAATTAATTGTAACCCAGGAAATGGTAGCTAAGAAAATAAGGGTTATGAAGGATAATAAATCACCTGGAGTGGATGGGATTCCGCCCAAACTACTATTGGAAATTGTAGAACGAATTAGCGTACCGCTTTTTAATTTGTCATTAGAAGAGGGAGTGGTTCCTTTAGAATGGAAAGAGGCAAACATTATACCGTTATTTAAAAAAAGGTTCGAGAAACAAGCCAGAGAACTATAGACCAGTGAGTTTAGCATCAGTGATTTGCAAATTATTAGAAAGACTAATTAAAGATCACATGGTCGATTTTCTTGTTAAACATAACTTGATAAACCCATATTAACATGGTTTTTTTTTAAAGCGAGGTCATGCTTAACAAATATGTTATGTTTTTGGAAGACATCACTAAGTGGGTAGATGAGGGATCATCAGTAGATATCGTCCAGTAGATATCTGGATTTTCAAAAAGCTTTCGACAAAGTACCACCTCAAAGATTACTGCTTAAACTAAAGGCCCATGGCATAGGAAATGGTATAATAAACTGGATAGAAAAATGGCTGATTGACAGAAGACAACGTGTAGTAGTTGATGGGGTCGCTTCAAACTGGAAATCGGTATTGTGTGGGGTACCACAGGTATTAGTACGAGGACCTATATTACTCTTAATATATATCAACGATTTGGATAATGAAGTAATAAGCAAGGTGTTGAAATTTGCGGATGATACAAAAGTGTTTAGAAGGATTAAAAGTGGTGGAGATAGACAACATTTACAAGATGATCTTGACAAGTTGATCAATTGGTCTGAAAACTGGCTAATGCTGTTCAATTTTGGGAAATGTAAATGCCTCCACGCTGGACATTGGAATGAAGAGGTAGAATATACAATGGGGGGGGGGGTGTGTACTGTACTAAGTACTATTGTAAAAGAAAAGCACTTAGGGTTAACCATTAGTGCTGATATGAAGGTTTCAGAGCAGTGCGGAATTGCAGCTTCAAAGGAAAATCAAATCCTTGGATTAATTAGGCGAAACATAACGTATAAGGAAAAAGAGCTAATAATACCGCTGTACAAAACAATAGTTAGGCCTCATTTAGAATATTGTTTTCAAGCGTGAAGGCCATATCGCAGGAAGGTCATAGATATGCTAGAAAGAGTGCGGAGGAGAGCAACTAAAATGATACCAAAACTGACGGATCTTAGTTACGAAATACGCCTAAAAATGCGGCTTTACAACACTAGAGACCATGAGATTGAGAGGAGATTGGATAGAAGGTTAAATAATGAATGGTTATGAAAATATTGATATAAATATTTTTCTCAGTTAAGAAAGATAGAAGGACTAGAGGACATGAAGATACATTAGCAAAGGAGCAGTGTAGATTAGATATAAGAAAGTGCTAATTTTGACAAAGGATTCTAAATGAATGGAACGTATTATCTGCTGATTGTGTGGGTGGTAGTAGCGTGAATATGTTTAAAAATAAAATCGACACATGCCTCAGAAGGGCGGGATACACATTGATAAAAGGGTCGGACTCTCGATAAGCCAAAGGGCTTCCTTGTCCACCTGCCATCTAGAGTTAATTCTCTGGGTGGCAATCTTGTTAAATCTTGTTAAATCTTCAGTGCCACCGTTCAAGTATATTGTTGTACGGAGCAAATATCTAGACCCTCACAAAAGAACTAGAAAGAAAACTAGACGGACGTTACACCAGAATGTTAAGAAAGTGCCTAAATGTCCATTGGAGCAATAGGCTAACAAATGAAGAATTGTTTGGACATGCACACAAACTCACACGCAAGATTCGCAGCAGGTGCCTACAACCATCTGGCCATTGCTATCTTAATACCGAAGAACCCGTGTCAATATTCATCCTATGGACAAACACACGTGGAAAGCAAAACAGAGGGAAACAGAAGAAAACATACACCAAGCTGGTCTTCGAAAACCTTGATATTGAAGAAACAGACCTTCCATCCCTGATGAACGATCTACCCATATGGAAAAGGCTCAACTACGCTCCGGTCCCGGTCGACCGATGATGATGATGATATATATATATATATACATATATATATATATATATACTACTCTTACGTAACACGGCAACCGCCAGGGCTTAATGCCAGTTTTTGGCCAAACTCAGCAACCTCGAATTTAGTCGACATGTGATATATATATATATATATATATATATATATATATATCACACATACATATAAAACAGTTCACTGCAATGGGCATAGTGCACATGTCAACAGCAACGGCAAACATCGACAGTTCTCTTTGACCAATAAGCGGTGATGTTTTGGTGTAACGTCAAATTGCACATATTCCAACATAGCGATGCAAATGCAAACACAAGTTACAAACTCGTGGTTTTATATTTTGTTCAAATTGATGTATAGTCTGTAATTTGATTTGATTTTCAGGAAAGTTAAAATAATCCAGTGAATATAATGTTTAATTCAATATTCAGAATCCTATATTTTGAAGAAGGAACACAGTTTTATAATGTTATTCCAACATAATAAACTATGTGAACAATAAACAGTTACATGGATGCAAGGTAAAATCGTAATGGATTCGTGTCAGACTGAATTAGCGGAGCCTTCTGTTGACAAACCTAACAAAATCCAAGATCTCGGCAGAAAAACTGATCCTTAAGGTAGAGGGACGAGAGTTGTATTAAGCTCCGTCCCATCCCGATTATAAAAACTCCAAGAAGTAGATAGCTTCTTTGCACCGCCATCTTTTATGACGTCCACAAACTGCACACGTGTCCAATTTGCACATGCCATCGATGATTACAGCATGTGCTGTGTGGACGAGATCAACACATGCAAACAAACTCAACCCTATACGACTGCTGCCGAATCATAACGGGTTGCCTGAAACCAACCAACACCGAGAGCATACACCTGCTGGCTGGCATAGTCCACCGGACATCATGTGGGCTGTTGCTAGCAACACAGAAAGAACAAGACAAGAAACTGACGTAACACATCAACTACACAACCACATGCCTACTACGCGCCGATTTAAGTCATGGAAAGGCTTCATGAACAAAACGACAACGCTCAATTCATCGCCCAGCAGCACCAGACTAGACATGGGGGAAACGCGACTGCAAGAAACACCAGCAGTCGTCAAAATGGGTTTACGACCAGCCGAATCCCTACCAGCAGGGTCTGACCAACTATGGCTCTGCTGGCGATCACTCAATCGCCTGCGCACCGGAGAATGTGACTATGCAGAAGAAGAGACATTGCCCGACCTGCTCTGCTGCCGACTGTTGGACGATCCGTGTATACAGTGATTGCAGACATGTGGAAAGAAAATTACTGAATCATAAACACGTAAATTGCAATATTGTACAAACAAGTGACTGCATAAAAAATACGCAAAGTTAATGATTGTACAAACAGGGAAATGCAATTCTGAAAAACAACCAGTAAGGCTGTCGGTTCAAGTTGGAGATATATCGACACACAGTAAATAATCGAACAGGGGCTAACCGAAAATGCTTGCGGATAATTTTCCACATTCATATTCATGCGAATCACTTACACAGCAAGGCCCTCACATCGTCAGCCTTGTAAATTGTTCGTACCAAATATTGTGTTTACATTCGGTTATCAAATGAGGTTTGTACGGATATTAATGGACACGAGAATGGATGTTACGTACATAAAGATGTATCAAGGGTGCAACACGTGATAGAAAAGCTACCTCACCGACCCCTCCCCAAGCAGTGTTGGCTGGATTGTTGATCTAGCCGTCGTAGGAGGGATACTCCATTCCTGTCTCGTTGTCGTAGCGGCTAGATGCTGTCCCATCGGTGTTGCCGAACGGCTGAGTGACGCCGTCAGAGGCGACAGTGGCGTTAGTCTGACACAGGACCTGTGTGTGTGTGTGTGTGTGTGTGTGTGTGTGTGTGTGTGTGTGTGTGTGTGTGTGTGTGTGTGTGTTTGTTTGTGCGTGCGTGCGTGCGTGCGTGTGTGTAATATTATACCGCAATCAATTTGAAGATTGCCTTTTAAAACCAAATTGTTGGCAAAATATGCATACAGTGCACAGAATCACACCGATATATAAATAGTAGGGAAATAAAACAATGGTTTACAACTGTTCTTTTGAACTTCCTCTTTGTGAATGGTTAAGCGTGTGTGTGTGTGTGTGTGTTTGTGTGTGTGTTTGTGTGTGTGTGTGTGTGTGTGTGTGTGTGTGTGTGTGTGTGTGTGTGTGTGTGTGTGTGTGTGTGTATGTGTGTGTTTGGGTGTGTGTACATAAATGTAACCAACCATTATCAAGACAGTTTGTATTGGAGTTCCTCATAATACAGACTATAAATGATAATTCTGCAACTAATGTATTATTTTTCCTATTTATATATTAATTATACCATTACTATTAGTGATGATTTTTATGTAGCTTATTTATTCTTCTGTAATTATTATATCAGAATAATGCTAATTACTTTGTTTTGTTTAGCACTTATTCACATGTAAACAAAACTATAAAAAAATTATTCACATGATTTGCACTATGTGTAGTATTAGTTTTGTTAGTACTACTGCACTATTATATATGTTGATACAACATGAAAACTCACCATTTGTATATATGTACACTCTAGTCAAACAGCACCAACTCAAGAACTACATGCCTATGTTCATTGATAAAGGCTGTCTCGCGGAATTTCCCATGTGTAGTTTACACAAGATAAATAGTAGGAATGGAATTATGCGATAATTAAACCAACAAACTAACATATACATTATTATAAGTGTATTAATAGTCGGTACAACTCTACGACTTATTGCCAGTTTCAAAGCATGCATGTGCCCGGTGTCAGGGGTCAGCTCTCCGAAAACATCGATTAGCAATACCACATGAGGCTCACCGCAAAAACACGACCTTCAGACTCTCTAAAATATCAAATTGTACCCACAAATACACCCCTTCCTTAAATATTTGGGGCTAATACTATATCCAGCCCCCACCGAAATATCGAGGTGTCTCAGTCACCACCCTCTTAACCCCAGGTTCCTACACCTATGTCTATCAAATAAATCAACCAAGATATCATTAAGCCATGGCAATAAAATTGTAAACAAATGTCGTGTTTGGCTTTCCATAACACATATATTCAACGCACTGGCAACTATATATGGACGGCCACTACACAGAAAATCTTACAATAGCGAACATATTTAATAGACAGCGTTTCCCAAGGGTTGATTTTGGTTGGATTTTTCTGGTAGTCCATAAACCCTACTGGACATCATAAAAAAATGGGTTTTTAACTAAAATGTCCGGGTTTGATCAAAATCGTGCTAATTTCTATTGGCACGATTTTTCCAACTGCAAGTTCGCCATTTTGTAAGTCTTGACTCAGACTCAAGAATTCATGCCTAGCTTCAGGACGACCGTCTCGCGGAATTTCCCATATATAGTTATAACAGAACTGACGGGCGCTTTCGTGGAGCTAATCTAGAGCGGGGCTTCCATTACATTTACCGTGGAAGGCCATACCCAAGACAGGGGCATCCTGCACGACCGACAGCTCGTCCCGGCCAACGCAACAGGGACTCGTGAATCCTGTGATGAGCAAGGTAACACCTACCCTTTCTACCCAAGTTTTCAGTGCAGGAGGTACCAGACACTGTCTCGAACAATAGAGGGGGACTATCGTCAGATAATTTCATTCTACAGACGGTAGCAGGAGCCGCGTTTGAATTTGACGCTATTCCATGTCAAACGGTAAACCCAAAGCCCTTGTGTTTCTCGCATTATGAATTTCAGGTTATCAATGAACAAACTGTTGACTTCTTTGCAAAAGGTATTGTTGAAAAGGCAGTTCAAAATGAGCCAGAATTTATTTCAAATGTCTTTATGAGAACAAAAAATAATGGGTCACATAAACTAATTGTAAATCTAAGGGACTTGAACGAGTTGAAGGAATACGACCATTTTAAGATGGATACCATTGAGGCGGTCATTGGGTTTATACGTTTGAATTGTTTCATGGCTTCATTGGATTTATCCAATGCATATTTCTCTGTACCGATTGCAGAAACTAAACGATGCTTCTTGAAGTTCCAATGGAAGGATGAGTTGTATCAGTTCACATTACTGCCAAACGGGTTAACACCAGCTCCGCGTATTTTTACAAAGATTCTTAAGCCTGTATTTGCATATTTAAGACGATTACGAATCATAGCAAGGGGCTACATTGACGATTCGTGTATTATGGCAGAGTCTTTGAATATGTGATATCAGAATATTAGGGTCAAAACTGAGTTACTGAAATCCTTTGGATTTTGTATTAATAAGGACAAATCAATGCAAAACCTACTCATAGGATGGGACATCTGAGTTTTGTCTTGGATTCAACAAATATGACAGTATCAAAAACAAGTGAAAAACAGGAAAAAACTATTGTCAAATACCAAACAGTTTTGGAGAAAAGGGCACTTACGATCAGAACAGTTGCAGCACTTATAGGTCTTGTTGTGTCGTCATCCACAGGGGCTGAATATGGACGATTGCATTATCGAACTTTAGAATTTAATAAAGGACTAGCCTTAACACAGGCATGGGGAACTTTTGATGGGCCCCATCAGTTTGTCGCTGGAATCAAAAAGTGAAATACAGTGGTGGATTGACAATATACACATAAACCATGGGAAGTTTGAATATTCCCTCACCACTGATGCTTCAAAGGTAGGGTGGAGGGCAGTGTTACCTAGTCAGGATACCAGGGGTAAAGGGGGCAGATTGACCGTAGAGGAAAAGTGGCTGAACATTAATGTCTTGGAACTGAAAACGGCAGACTTTCTGCACATACATTCAGCATAGTCATATATAGCAATAAACATGGACAATACAACAGCTATTGCATACACTAACCACATGGGTGGGTCACAATCGTGGCAGTGCAGTGAGCTTTCTAAAGACATTTAGCAATTTTGTATTGTGCGTGACATCTGGTTGACAGCTCATTTTCCAGGTCATTTAAATGTGGTAGCAGAGGAAAAGTTACGGATTTTTTTACAATAACACAGAGTGAAAATTCAATGATCAGCTTTTTCAAAACATAGTGCAGGAGTAGTTAAAGAGCGGATCTTGGACCTCAGATGCGAGTGCATAAAAATGTGGGACTGAAGATACTGCCTCACTTCCCGACAGGAGCGCCCCCTACCGGGTGTTAACCTAGTTATTATGATGAGGTAATATCCCTTAATTATCACCCACTGCCTTAGCGAGTGGTGGTGGTGATGGTGGTGGGCGTTTAGTGCGTACGTGCATGCGTGCGTGCGTGTGTAAGGGAGGAGAATGGAGGAGTCGTGGACGGCTGACGACTACCTCTTATGGGGTATAACATCGTGTGTGCGTGCTTGCATATTTAAGGGTTACCAATTTTTGTGTGTTATTGCATGCATGCGCGGGTAAGGGTCATATATCATTATGAGTGCCTGCATGTGCGTGTATAAGGGTCATCTTTCTGTGTGCGTTATCGCGTGCATACGCGTATATAAAAACGAACAAAACACAATAGTATACGAGTGCACACGTATTGTATTGACTAAAGATACAAGCGGGTTTTTTATAACCTCGCTAGCGGTCTTGAGCTTACGTACTGAAGATGCTGGCTCATTTCCGGTTAGAAGCGCCCCCTTCGCGACTGTTGACCTAGTTAATGTGATGACGTCACATCCATTAATTATCGCCCACCCACCTAGCGTGTGTTGAACGTTGCTTTAGTGCGTGTTGCATGTAAGGGAGGAGGATGTAGGAGTGGTAGACGGTTGATGACTACCTTTCATGGGGCATAACATCATGTGTGCGTGCGTGTGTATGTAAGGGTCATCTATTTTGTGCGTTATTGCATGCATGCCTGTATAAGGGTCGTGTATCATTGTGAGTGCATGCGTGTGCATATGTAAGGGTCATTCAGTCACCTGTATCAATGAGTACCTGGCTATTAGTGGTGGATGTCTGTGTACGAATAGTCTTCCTGCATTAATTGCAGCGTGGCTGAATGCTTTCTAGAGAAGTGGACATGGTGTTCGATTGAACAGGTCTGCCAGAGAGTAAAGTGTAAAGCGCTTTGAGCAGTCCTGATGACTAGATGTTGCTCTATATAAGAACCCACCTTTACCTTTATAATAAAAACTGCAATTAGAGATTCATATTTTAAAGATGAAATTTTAGGGAGACTCACATGTTGGATAAAAACAGGGGTTCCCACGAAACATCCTGGATACAGGGTTGTCGTGTTTTGCTATTACTATAAATTAATAATTACTGTTTTATTACATCCGTAACATGTCCTAGGTTCGGCCAAGACCCGCAAATGTTTGGTCTAGGCCCGGCCCAAGCTCGCAGGGTTTAATAATATTTATATATTCCTAGTTCTCAAAATATACCCAGTCGCGGCCCGGCCCGGCCCAAAAAAAATGATTAAGAGGCTGGCCCGCGAGCAGAAAGCCCGGACAGCGCAGAGCACTAACGTATACTATACTATACTATACTATGCTATTCTATACTCTACTATACTATACTATACTATACGAAAATTAGTTTTTGCTCAACCTTATCTGACAATGAGTGCTAATTAGAGGGATACAGTGACGTCTATATTAGGAGAATATGCAGTAACTAATCGTGATTATATATATTTAAATGATATTTCTGGAACTGACACTCAACATCCATCAACAGGGGGCGCTGTGTACACCCGATGGGGTAGGAAGACATGTCCTGGGAATGGCACGGATCTACTCTACTGGGGTAAGTATTTCAATCCTCTAACATTCGCTGTATGTTAGATCCCTTTTTAAGAACTCGCGGAAAACAGAGTCAGCTGTTTACTAGAATAAGACACATTTGCTAAGACGGACTCATTCACTGAACCCGCTATTTGTAAACGCACCCCTTAAGTACGTAAGTAAATCAGCGTTTAATGTAATGAACATATATTATGTTATTGGCGTAGGTTAAGTTTTTTCATGACGGCGTTGTGAAGAATGTAATCCAAATTTCGGATTGATCTTTACTGCAGGTGTTGTCGCTGGTTCACATTATACACATACCGGCGGCGGCTCGAACTATCTATGCCTACACAGAGACCCTGAATGGGGACCGAAAACGACGTCAGACTTCCAATCGTCTGGCCATCTATACGGGGCTGAATATGAGACACGTGAAAACGACCCATTCTCCAAAGCTAACGCGCAGTCATTGAATGACAACAACGTTCCGTGTGCCGTATGCCTCGTGACCAGTCGACCAACGAAAGTGATGATTCCGGCCAGACTTACGTGTCCCGATGGGTGGACACAGGAATACACGGGTTACTTGATGGCAGCGGCTTACAGTCACAAAGGCCGAACAACTTTCGTCTGTATGGACAATGCCCCAGAAGTTATCGAAGGCAGTGGGTCAAACCAAAATGGCGTACTTTTCTACAACACCGCAGCTAGGTGCGGCTCACTGCCGTGTCCCAATTATGGAGATGGCTGGGAAATCACGTGTGTTGTGTGTACTAAATAAAGCAGAGCTCAAAACACAGACACTAATTCGTATCTATGCAACAGTAATATGGTTATGTATCTTAATCAGCAATTTAACTACATTAATGATGTTGCAAACCAATCTGCTGCTTAAGTAATTATTGATTTATACAAAGCTATGTCCGTCATTGGAACCTTCTTCCTTTGCAACGACGGTATATGTCTGTATCGTATCTGATAGTTATTTGCTAACATGACCCTGTCCACTTTTACAGTCTCGTACTGCGATACGTACTCAGCGAAATACTATCGACATTTAGTATATTTTGAGTGTCAGCCAAAGATATTATGTTTCGTTAAATTGTAGCACCAATATATCCAGTACCAGGGATAATCTCACGGATTTTATTACACATCCACATACTTGACAGACTGCTGTTGATTTGCAAATTAATACAAAATATATTTACGGCGATAATGGTTTCAATTGCTTCGGAGTGATGTGATCATTTTTAGCGGCTGAAAGACAATCAATTGCGTCAGTTACTGTGAACACTCTTTGTTATTTACGAGCAGAGAATTTGACTTGCCTTGGACTGACGTTTGAGAAAAGCGGAAAACAGAGATATCGAAGAACATTGCCGATACGCAGCTAAACTTGGCCGTGCCACAGTAGCGCCAGAGTACTTTAAAACACCAAACTTTCTATACAGGGCCATATGTACTATGAGGCTCTGGACCATATGAGGAAAACCATGACCGAAGCACGATTGGACCATTTGATTATGTTGTATTTTCATAAGGACAAAATACGCGCCCTGTGTATGGCAGCAGTTGCCAATGATTTTGTAAGGGAATCCAAACATCGTTGGGGTATATATGGGAAATGTGTCTCTTCCCATCTTGCAGATGTCCAATCCACGGTGAGCGAGATATCAACCCGAACGAAGATTTAATTTCCTGAATGATACAGTGGAATCTCAGTGTTGCGATCGCCCTCGAGAGTGGGCCTGTGTGACCTCAATTACGAGATGATCAAATCAGCGAGATTAATTTCCTATTCTCTAAATGTTGCAAAGTGGCTGTTTTACCAAATGACCGTTAACTGAGGTTCCATTATATCTGCAAGCAGGAGTGATTGATGTACTTCGGTGTACGTGTTCACGTAGGAATACTTCATATAAATGAGGTTGGAATTACATTGATTTGTTATGTTACACATCGCCATCAATTCACCAAAACGCACCATTCTGATAGTAACACTGGTATATTCTAGTATATCTGACATCAGGGTGAGGGTTAGCCGCCTCCCCACCCTGGATCGGCGCAACGTGCCTCGATGGACCGGATAGGGGCCAGGCCACTTTCGATAGTACTGCCACGCCTCTGTTTTATGGCTATTAAAGAACTAAAAAACATGTTTGCTTCAATGTTCTTCGCAAAGTTTCAGTGAGTAGAACATTCATACTCTCAGTAAACGATATGTATGTCATACTAGTAGCGTATTTAACGTAAGATCAATTAAGGTGTCATGGCATTCGCGAAGGGGTGGCCAGTTTGAGAAAGTGTCCAAACCAAGCAAAGTATGTAAACTATTATTAATAGTAGTAGTTGTATTATACTGCCCGTCATTCAGGTCAAGTGGTCTGTCGCCCTCGCATGCGCCGCTTAGTCTGTGTAAACAGAAGAATGAATAATAATAATAATCAAAATCAATATATATATATATAGCCGAAGCGAGCGGAGGCTCCTGGGGAACTTGCGGTCGGCTTGTTTGTATTCGAAATTCGTTCGTTTTATTTTTTCAACAAAACTGGACTTCTGAGGAACCGTAAAATAACTGCTTGGCCCTATATTAGACTAGTGTTTGTATTACACATTTGTAATACCGCATGGTAACTCTTTCTGCCGCTTGCTTCATCCCAAAACAATCCTTGTATATATGTTATGAATAAATGGAAAGTATGTGCCTCTTGCACGAATGTCGAAACAGTGACATCACATGTAAGCATATTGAAAATCACGCCAAAAGTGTGCATATTCAAAAAAGCCTACTTACACAGCGCATACTGCGGAATTATAAATTTAGTTAATTCTGGTTAGTTTTTAAATTTCTTGGTGGAAATGAAAATACACAACAATATGTATATATATATATATATATATATATATATATATATAATGGTGTTGTGTTAACATAGGTCTCTTTGATGTGTCTAGTGTCGTAGTGTAGTAAGTAGTGTGTAGTGCATGCGCTTCACGTTCTCGCTTTCAGCTGAGACCGCCAGCTAGGCCCCTCACAGTGGTGAAAAGGGACATGGGTGCGCAAGCCTCCTCTGCTGCATAGCCTCTCCATAAACAAGACTCTAGCATGATCTCCTTGTGGTACACCACGGTAACTGGGCACCTTATGGCTCCAGGATAGTATGCTAGGGATCTAGAAGAAGGAAAACTCTGATTCCAAACCTGTGTAGGCCCAGCTCATTAGACTTGACACGCAATGGGTCTAGGAGAAGGAAAACTCTGACTTCAACACCACAGACGCTGAGCCCGGACGGCAAAAATAACCTGGCCAGTTAGTGGGAACCCTAGTGGAAGACATTCCATTTAAAAACGGAAGAGTCAAATACATTGGCCAACGGCAACTACAATCCAGTTAGCCAGTGGCGCGGCGATGGAAACAACAGTTAACGAAAGAACACGATGAACATAATGACAAACACCAGGGTTAAAGCTCCTGATATCGAAGATGATTGCAGCAATGGTACACAGGTGACAGTTGCCACCATCATGACGTAACCTCCTCAAAGTCTCAGGAGACGGGTGTTATTAATGGAAATCCTAAAACATTCTCAGGCCCAAAAGGGTAACAATTATCAATTCATTCAACGTAAGAACATTAAGATCATCAGTAGCACTACACGAGCTACAATACCATGCTACGAAGTACGGTATCGCAATTATGTTCTAGTTCTAGGTGTCCAGTTATTTCCAGCGCTCGGCAACGTCCTATTAACTGATTAGTTTGTGTTATTGTGGTTACAATGTAATGGTCTTATGAGGTCTAATCCTACTAGTCAGTCTTTTTCAGAAAATTATCGCCAAACCGACCTTTATATGCTGACACTGAGGGTGGTCACTGCCAGGGTGCTTGTCGTCCTCAGTGGTCTTTTTACGTCCCAGATTGAGACGGGACCGACATTAACGTGATCTCCGAGTCACGAGGGATTCACAGTCCCCAATTATGAGAGCCAAATATCATGCCTGCCCGATCCGGGTTTCGAACTCAGAGCACTGGCAGGCCATGCGGATGTGCTAACTACTACACTAGCTGCGCTCCCATGTGTCTACAAGAACACCGGATGATACATGAAGAAGAAATAAAATACCACATATTACAGAAAATCTGGAAATAAGTAACATCTTGTGCAAATAAGACTACAATGTGATCTGCTGCTGATTCAACTGGATTCTTGTTTAGTCCAGCAGCAACTAAACCTTAGGAAAATATTGAGACAATATCTCCTAGAATCATCATCGCCTCATTTACTGACAATCCACAAGTCAACATTATTAGCTGCTACAACCCGACCAATGTGAGCGACAAAAGTGACATAAATCAGTTCTACGGGGATCTGCAAAGCCTAATGGACAATATCCCCAAACACGAAGTTGTTGTTATAGGGGGCGATTTCAATGCAACGCTGAGAAACTATGTGGTCAAATACACCTACCACAGTGATACAAACAGAAATAGACACTGGCTGCTGGACTTTATCCATGAAAACAACAGCTACCAACAAACACACTATTCCAAAAAAAGGAAACACAAATTATGAATATTCCAGGACACAAATGGTGGTAAAGCACAGATAGATCATATTCATTCGGAGGAAGAGGATCAAGAATGCCAGAGATGCAGCCGCATACAGCTCTTTCAAGTCAGTGGGCTCATACCACAGAATACTATCAAGTGCCATTAGATTGAGACTCAGAGCTCTAAAGAAAACACCATCTGCTAGACTGAATGTCGATTGGACATCCTTGAAGAATGTTGAAAACTTACAAGCGAAATTCACACTTGAACTCAAGTATAAATATAATATTATGTGCGAAGAGCAGACAACCCGATAGAGAAATACAATTGCCTAGTGAAAGCAAAACACAAAATAGCTAAAAGGATACTACCACGAAAGAAGAAAACACTGAAAAGACTTATTCTGCATGATGACCCAGATTTTGTCAAGCGAGAAAAGACATAATCAAGAACGTACCAAACTCAAAGGAAACTCTTGCTTATGCATACAACCAAGCAGAAAAGAAATACTGCTCTACGCTCTTCAGTGAATGTGAACTCCAAGTTCTTTGACATTAAGGCCGGGATTTTATAGGGTGATACATTAGCTCCATACATATTTATTATAATACTGGACTACGTCACGGGACAATCAACGAACGAATCTGGTTTTGGATTCACCATAAGAAAACCGAGAACAAGGCGGTTTCCAAAGGAAGAATCTTGCATTTGCTGATGACATAATCCCGATAACTGATAAAATCAAGTCTGCACAGAGATTACTGCAAAATGTTGAGAACCACGCAGGAACTGTTGGACTGGCAATACATGTGATTAAAACCAAGATAATCACCAACAATATAAAATATTAATTTAAAGTACTAAAGACGGCTAGTGGTGACGTCCTTGAGGAAGTAGACTATATCCATTATCTAGGTTCCTGGCTAGCGAAGAAGTGCACCAACGCATTGCCATAGCCTGGCAAGTATGTAACAAACAAGACCATGTGTGGAAGGCAAACATAAGAAGAACCCTTAAACTGTCTCCAGTGCCACCGTCAGGTATATTGTTGAACGGAGCAAATACCTGGACCCTCACAAAAGAACTAGAAAGAAAAATAGACGGAAGTTACACCAGAATGTTAAGAAAATGCCTAAATGTCCACTAAAGCAATAGGCTAACAAATGAAGAACTGTATGGACATACACACAAACTTTCATGCAAGATTCGCAGGAGGCGCTTATAACCATATGGCTATTGCTTCTGTAATACCGAAGAACCAGTGTCAATATTTATCTTGTGGACAAACTCACATGGAAAGCAAAACAGAGGGAAACAGAAGAAAACATACACCAAGTAGCTCGGCGAAAACCTTGATATTGAAGGAACGCATATGGAAAAGACTCATCTAAGCTGCGGTCCCGGCCGACCGATAATGATGATGATGATGATATATATATATATATATAAACTGCGTAAAGTTTATTTAATAGTGTACCTACTTCTAAACAAGTGATGTATCAAATGTAATTAAACTCATTCAACTGATTTGTTTTAAGGCCAACTTTCATTCATGCCCTAGAATTTAACTCGTTGATCCGTAAGGTGTACTTTTTTGGGTGAATGCATTAACGTGTCACTAAATTGGAGGTTGATGAGTTTGGCAAAAACCGGCGTTAACCCGGGGCGGTTGCCGTGTTACGTAAGAGTAGTATATATATATATATATATATGTATATATATGTACGTATATATGTATATATGTATATATATATATATATATATATATATATATATATATATATAACAGTTCACTGCAAAGGGCCTAGTACACACGCCGACAGCAAAGGCAAACATCGACGGTACTCTTTGACCAATCAGCGCTGTTGTTTTGGTGTAACGTCAAATTGCACATGTTCCAACATAGCGATGCAAATGCAAACTAAAATTACAAGCTCATGGTTTTACATTTTGTTCAGATTGATGTATAGTCTGTAATTCGATTTGATTTTCAGGAACGTTAAAATAATCCAGTCAATATAATGTTTAATTCAATATTCAGCATTCAATACTTTGCAGACGGAACACAGTTTTGTAATGTTATTTCAACATAGCAAACGATGTGTACATTAAACAGTTACATGGATGCAAGGTAAAGTCGTAATGGATTCGTGTCCGACTAAATTATCGGCGCTTTCTGTTAACAAAATCCAAGATGTGGGCAGAGAAACTGATCGTTAAAGAGGGACAAGAGTTGTTTTACGCTCCGTCCCATCCCGATTATAAAAACTCCAAGAAGTAGATTGCTTCTTTGCACCGCCATCTTTTATAACGTCCACAAACTGCTCACGTGTCCAATTTGCACTTGCCATCGATGATTACCGCTCTATGTGTTCTAGGCTCTGTTCGCGGTTTGCCGCTTTTGCCGGTGCCGTCGACATGTGTACTAGGCGCTTAAAGTTGACAACATTGTGCTTCTAGAGAACATTATTCTTACCAGATTGTGCGGCGTCTTTAATACACTTTTGTTGTTCTGCGGTTACTGTTGGAACAGAACAGAACGCGTTGTTATCATTTTCATAGTTGATCTCAGTTATAACAATCTGTCAAATATATCAAAGTACCATCACGAAAAACTATATGATTGTGACTCCTTAAGTTTGGGAGTCAGCGCAAAATCATCAAAATTGTGTAAATGGTCCAATATCAAAACCCTATCATCAATATTGTACCAGATGATTTCCAATATTGTACCAGCTGGTCCGATATTGAAACCTCTGATTTCGTATTGGACCGTTTTCAAGATTCACAGAGAAAATAATAAATAACAGTTTCATAACTTTGACAATCACGCTTTTAATTGTCAACTAAAAGAAAATAGAATTATCTTCAATTCTGAAGGCATTTCTGTGAGAAAAAACCCTGATTTCCCACCCCCGCAACTAAACAAAACCAACAATGTCTACTTTAGCAACTGGCATCGGTCACAGTCAAAGACTACTTCAAATCTGGAATCTTATTCTGAGCACAGTATCTTTTGGCAACCTATGTTACACTTTGATAATGTCTTTAAAAGATTACAATATACAAATATTAAATAAAACTGAATAAAAATCTTGCCGCCTTTGGCTCACTTTTACGTAGGAAAGTATGTAGAAAATGTCCCAACAGTGAAAACAAGTTTGGCTACTGTTTAGTCAATGTTATTTTTGCACACATCACAAACAAATTATGCCCATGGATTTCTTAATAGAGAACGTGAACCCATCTACTGCACACCTGGCACTGTATCATATCCTCTTTATAGGATTCTTCACATAAGAAGCAAAACCAAGCATTTTCACTGTTGCCATTTTCATTGTAATTTTAGCACATTTCACTACATTGGTATTGTTTTTATTTTCCCTCGCTTCATCATTGCCCTTCTTATTTGCCTTGTCGACAGACATCTTGTGTGGGCTTGTGGTTAGGATTTGAGCTTGAACATCTTTTCAGGAGACTAGGTTGACTGACCGACAGAGGAGCTATTTCTGCAATTGACACTCCTCTGGGTGACTGGATGTCACAATTCCCTGCGTACATAGGACGCTGCCAACTGTTGTGAACTGAAGAGGAAGGCAGTCCACTTTGGTCAGTGAAAGTAGAAGGCTGTCCACTGTAGTAACAAATAAAGGAAGGCTGCCCAGTATTGTGAGAGGCGAAAGGCTGCCCACTGTGCTTTGAAGATTCGAAGTCTGCCCATTCACGTGGGTCGGAGGAGGTAGAAAGCTGCCCGGTCTGGTCGGGGGAGGTAGAAAGCTGTCCTCTCATGCCAGAAGAGGTACACGGTTGCCCGGTCGGGTCGGAGGAGGTAGAAGGCTATCGTCTTTGGTCGGTGCAGGTGGAAGGATGCCCTTTCTGGTTTGAAATGAAAGGGTGCCCACTAAGTCTGCAGCAGAGCAATCAGTGATAATTTTGGGGTTAACTTTGCTTTAAAGGGAATATGGCTGTTGCTAGGTTTCATGGTTCCCGCTACAGCTTCTGTGAACACTCATTTTGTTGAAATGTTTTGTTGTTAGGGGGTGGTGGTGGGGAGTGTGGGGCGTTCGAGCTCCTGCTCTAAACCATAGCATACTGGTAGGCAATATACAATTATTGAATAGAAAAAATACAGCACATGCACCGGAACATCTCTCTGTCACATATTCATAAAAGTAATTATTAGGAAATATGTAAAACACTGACTTTCTTCTTCACTGATCACAACGCAGTCGTAGTGGCCAACGTCTTGCACGCCTTGCTGTGTACATGACGTAAACATGACTCTCCTCGAAAAAATCCCCCATCCCGTACTTGATGTTGCTTCGGAAGGTGTCGCCCACAATTACGATGGACTTCTTGAGGGCCTTGGACATGGCAAACACCCACATCTCGCCTGGAATTGTTTTGGGACTGGGCATCGCACAGAGCTTTTCTGCCATTGAATGGTAATATCTTACGCCCTGCGGTAGGTCAGCATTGATTACATCTAGTGTAGCATCAATTTGAGGAGCCTCGACTGTTCTTTGCAGAAGGTCAAAGAAATCTTCTTTGTTGAACCCTTCTTTGCGAGCCTGAGAAGTTGCTTCTGGTTTGCGTAGCTTCTGTCCTGGGTGTCTTTATTTTAGAAAACCAACCCCAAAACCATGTTTTCCCAGCCGTTTCCTTCTATTTGTTGAATATATGGGAACTTTTAATCCGCTCTGCTACCTGGAATGCAAACGACATTAAGTCTTTGCGTGTAATGAGAGATGACGAAGAGATGACCCTGCAAAGACAGCACATATTGCACGCGTTCTCTTTCATTGTCATCTGTAAATGTACAATGTTTGGGAAAACTTTTCATCACACCAATTACGAATTTGTTTTGTGACAGAAGATGTCTCTTAAATGTAGGCTTAGAGGTACCAAAGAGTCTGCAAGTCTCATTCAACCCCTGGTCTTCGTTTATGAAAGATGTTATCGCCCTTTCCATCGCCTCTTCACTCCATCCTCCATATAGTCAGATATTCTGATAATTTTAGGCTTTTGGGGCAGAAAATACACAAGAAATCCATGTTCTCAAATTATCTTTTACAAAATGCTTCATTGGATATTATTAAATCTTGAATGCCACCAAGATAGTAACGCCAAGAATATAGCAAAGTTTCAGATAGATAAGTGTATATATTGTACTACGTGGTTTATACATCGTACAACTGGTACAATGTGTATGACACAGAGCGATACAATATATACACCTGCTACCGACGTTACGTGAGGACCCATCATTACAAAACGGCGAATCACAGTTAGCTGAGGCTGCCGTTTGTTTCTTTAGCTCTGGCTGCGGTATTAAAAAATAACTTGCGTCTTTCAAACTAACGTCATATAGTTCTAAATCACACCATATTCATTTCAGTATTATTATAGCAGTGGCCATAAAACATGAAAATACGTACCCCTTTCCACGTGGAGTCTGAGAGGCTATTGTGTTTTCCGTCAAATGTCCAAAAGGATATAAGTATCAAAATAACGACCAATCTGAATCCAAACTTCATACAATAGCTTTTCTGAAATCAAAGAGTTACGATTTGCAAACTGGTACAAAATCTAAGGATTGAGGATCTACCCTACCTGGGTTATCAAAAACAGCACCGGTCGCAGGATAACAGGTCCCGGCCGAGGCGATGGAAGGTTTCTTCTGTCGTGTCAAAATGGCTCCCCTGTAAGGTCGAAAACCACGATGCAACATCTTGGCAAGGGGTGATAGCTTGTGTACACTTCCCCAGGCACAAGCCCCACGCAATGTGTTACCTGAATCAGCTGTGCTGTAATTGAACATTATTGTACCCCTACAGACGGCCGTTAATAATAATTACCCGTTACACCGTTCTCACGAGCGGTTGAGCGATATTGTTTATTCAAAGAGACTACAGTGGGTACTTCTACTCATAGGCTCGGGAACAGGGGTGGGTGTGGGGCGAGGGGGGCAGAAGCTGAAGCGGCAAAAAATAAATTTCAACAGCACCCCCCCTCCCCCCGTCTTCCGATGTCACAGTCGAGCCAACCGAGACAGCCAACAAGGTGAAGCAATATGAATTTCGTTCCCGTGCCACTGCTTCTACTTCTCAAACATTTGGACCTATATGCAGTAACCAAAACTGAAATAGCCGAATCTGATGTTATTGGCTGAGCTTAACGTCCACCTTTCACAAGGTTGTCTGCCCTGGGGTATTGAGACTGGTGTAATCAGCAGCACCCCAGTACTAGTGTGCGTGGAAGCGATGCAACAACTATTTCTACACAATGTCCATCCAACAGAAAATGACCACGTGTTCTCGTTTTACATTTAAAGTAGGTTCACAGAATAACTTACTGACGCGCAATATATTTTCTATGTACACCAACAACCATCTGACGACAAAGTTGCTGATAGCATAATGATGTAATTGTTATGATCAACTGGATGAACGTAGGCCTTCCATGTCGCATCATAAAGCCGCCAGGAGGCGCTTCTTGGTCAATGCAGCTCAAACGATATATTATAACGAATGGAATGGTCACATTTTGAGTTATTGCGTTCTGTACACCAGTAGCTTGCAAACATGTACGTTTTCTATTTGTCGGAACGGAAATTATTAGTAATGGGTACTGTATAACTTCCTACTCGTTAGCTTTCATTTTGACAACATAAACCTACTTAACGATAGGGGTTCTGTGCATGAGTTGCTTCAGAATATAACATTCTGAAGTAATGAGGTTCTTCACTAGTGTCTCGCGCGGGCCAGGCCGGGCTGGGCTTGGGTTATACATTTTGCGGACCGGGAATGGACAGAATGACCTGGGCGGGATTAAGCTGGACCTGGGACAAACATTTGAGGGTTTGTGCCAGGCCCGGTACAGGTTCTGAATGTAATAAAAATATTAATTATTAATGTATTATTAGTCAAACACCGATTATAAATTTTTCCAGGTTAACGAATATTTATGATTTTTAATATGACATAGAACCTTTATAAATTGACACTAAATTGATACTATTGAGTATTTCAGAACTATTCAGGTTTTCAGTATTTCCGATCAATGACTACGATTAGATACGAATGTTTTTATAAATGTAAAAAATTCCTATGTATCACAGTTAATTTATAATTGATGTGTTTCTTTTATTATATTATGACAGATTTTTTAAAAGTTTGTAGCTTGTTGTTTTCGGGCCGTGTTGCGGGCACTGGTGTACCCGTCTTGGTCTTTGGCTTAGGACAAGCGTTTGTGATCTTGGGGCAAGTCTGGGCCTAAATTCTAGTTTGCAGAACTAGGCCGTCCAGCCTTGATATATTTTACTCACCGCTCCTCGCCTCGTCTATAATGTAGTTATGGGATGTGATGTGTATTGGAACCTGCTGCGCAATTCTTGTTTACGAGGCGAAAGAGAGATAAAACATATGGTTGAAAAGTGGCAATGCCCTTTAATAATACTAATAACATTATGAGTACTGTCATAACAATTTACATTGACCTAGATCGTAAAAGGCAACTCCCCTTACAAGCATAGATGATTTATACATATATGTCGACGGGGATTGCCAATGATTACTATCTTAGCGAAATAAATGTGGGGCCCAGAAACCAATACCTAAAACACTAGGGCGCCTACGCTGGAGCAGTTGGGGAAGGAGGGTGGGTAAAACGAAAAGAAAAACTTTCTCTGGCCACAGAGGAATGTAGTCTGAAACTTTTCCAGTTCAGACGCCGGGCAGTGATTGACTACCGCTTGCTTACTGCCTGGTCACTGCATAGCGTTAATACCATATTTAGAGTCTAGAGTCTGTGTGACCTGTCTGCGACCCCTCTGTCGTACTCCCAGGGGATAACTGCTTTCACCTTAGCTGAGACGTCATTTATAGTTACATTGTCCAGATGTGTCTGGTCAATGCTTACGTCCTGGCGCTGTTAATAAAATGTAGTTAATCCATGCTAGATTAAATATTTATTTTACTAAACGCTCCTCGCCTCATCTATAATGTAGTTATGGAATGTTATGTGTATATTGGAACCTGCTGCGCATTGCTTGTTTATGAAGCGAAACAGAGACAACGAATACGGTTGGGAAATGGCAATTCCCTTTAATAACACCAGTAACATAAAAGATATAGAAATGACAATGGGCATTGCCGACAACCCAGATAGCACACTTACAGCGAGCCGAGAGCGGACAAGTCATCGGCCCGCTGTCTGCATCCGCCTGCGGGCCGAGGGATTTTTGTCCGGCGGCTCGCCTTCAGACCAAGGGCGTCTCATAGTCGTAAGCCGATACTCTGCCGATGGTTGGCCGCTCATATGCTGACTGTGTCTAATTTTGCTAAATGTATGTATTTTGTGTGTTTCAAGTTATAAGACCAAATTATATACATACGCTATGTGTATTGGTCTTATAACTTGAACATTTCAATAGTAATCATCATGCATTGTCACTCTAATGTTAAAATGAACATTACTTGATACGCGTTCATAAATTTATTGGGATTAACTGGAATTTGGAAGTTCAAAACAATAAAATGATATAGTAATATATTATTTAGGAACATAACACATGTAATCTGCTTCGAAAAGAGAATGGGTGTAGAGTATCCCATCCAATTATTATAAACTAAAATTAAATACGCAAACAACTCCAATGCGCATAACAAACACATAATTTAATACAAGAAAATCAAAAAGCAAAGTTGCAGTTAGTGTCCATTGATTCGTGCGGCACAATATTTTATAAAAAGGCTGCTTAATTATTATTGTTAATAAACTCTTGTCTGCATTTGTCATCCGGTGGTATCTAATACCATTCCCATCAGAGGCAGTCTTGGAGTATTTTCGATTTTTTTTTGTTCTGATGCTGTAGTCAGTGGCAATGTTGCCACTTCATTCTTTCTGACAGCATCTGGAACATTAACGTACATAGATTTAATTTCTTCAGTGTAGGTACCGCATTGTACAATGCATAGTATCTATATAATGTGTAAAATATTAAACATATTTTGTCTCACAATAAGGTCATATAAAGTAATTTTACTTTACTTTTATCAAATAAATTCCCGGTTTCTCATCAGCACAATAATTTTGAAATAGCTTCCACAAAACTTTATTTTGAAATATAATTATCCTTTGATTAAATATGCATGCAATAATTCTGCGCATAAAGAGAAAACTATATTCCACACCAAACCAAAGGAATGTGCCTACTTGTAAAAAATACAGTCAGTAGACATCTTAAGACTTTTAAGTTGTTAATTGTTGTTGCATTAATAGTTGTTAGTAACGTCATCAGGATCAACGTAGACACATTTACCATAAATCGCATCACTCATTTACACATTGATAAAGCTCTGATGAGAAACCTGGAACTGATTTATATAGCCCTAAAGTAAAGCGACATAAATAGCAGACATTGTGTGGGCCATAAACTAACAGAAGGCGCCTAGTGTAAGCACTTCATCCATCACACATTTACCCTGTCACACTAACAAACAGGAACACGCAGCACAGGGACAGCATTTGTTGATGATGAGACACGTTCATCTTCATCATATCATCGTTATCCATAGCCCATAGGGCGGCCACAATCATGACAACAGGTTATTCTGCCCCACATTCTATTTAATGTTTTACGCATAAATAACAAATTTCCACACAATCAAATGTGTGCTTATAAAGTCATGCCAAAATTAATGTATTTGAATAATCTATAAATATACAAAGATTTACAACAGAATGTCTAAAAACGTACCTTTTTCCTGGAGCTTTGCATTACTGTTTCCTCTAACTGTCAGTCTGGACTCTGTTCAAAAATGGCGGTACAGCATAGTGTCAAATGTCACTATCCCAGTGCTCCAGCAGAGGGAAGCCCGACTGCTGATAAATGACTAACGGCCTCGGTCAATGGAAAGGGGCTTGCAGGCGGCTTCGTGTGCCGACGGGTGCAGCTTCCCAGCCGCTCAGATCCGCCCTCGGGCCGAGGGTGGCGTGCTGGCTTGGAATCTATATAGTAAAAGGCAATTTCCCTTACAAGCATAGAAGATTCGTACATATCTATCGATGGGATTGCCAATATTAACTATCTCAGCGAAATGAATGCATGCCCATAAACCACCCAATAAACCCCACACAAAGCGCAGCAGATTCCAACAACACGGTATTGCTGGGCTTGGCGCACTTCGGGCCATTCTCGCATTAAAACCTGAAGAGTAATTTTAGAGCAAGTAAGGATAAAAGATGAGAATCTTGCACGAATGCAGAAACTCTGACCCAGTCTCACAGGGATCGCCATGGAGAATATGCATGGGTACATAGCAAAGAACGTTTTGCTAAGTTTGCCCTGCTACACAGAGAAGCTACCTAGGTACTAAACAAGTCCACGCACCTCACTCCCGGCCCAAAGCTGAAAAGCGGGAAACGCATACAAGTTCTTCTCATCTCACTGGTACCATATTTCAAGTGGTAAATGTGCCTACAATTGAATGAATATATCTAAAACAAGATTCATAACCTCTAATGTATGTCAGGGAGGTTGAGGGGTGAATGGCTATGTGCATCTTCTCCGGGCCAAAAGTTGAAGAGCCGAGCACGTCTAATGTCCCCCTCAAATCTTTACCTCTGTAACTAACTCACTTGTTGTAGATATATATTATAAATATATAAGCCTATTACTTATATCATATATAAAATGAATTAACTACTATCTTAAGATTGGCGGAAAAAGCATACTGCAGTAATCGGTTGGCAGAAAAAAGGTAACACTAAAAAACACGATATTGAATAATGTGTTACGTAAACAACCCCAGTCGGTGAACTTTCCAACACATCTACTATATGGCGATAGTGACATTACTAAAAAAAACAGAAATGGCAAATTAGTTTAATATGTTTTGTTTGCAAATATTGGTCCTAACTTAGCAAAGGATATCAGCAATAAGGACGAACGTAATTCTGTGTATGATTATTTAGGAGGTAGTATTGATCAACGTTTATTCCTCAAACCTGTCGATGAGGAGGAACCACTGTGAAAGCGTGTAGCAAAAAGAAATCTTCAGACTTTGAAGACGTAAGTATGGACATTGTCGCGAAGGTCATTCATGCAATAAGCAAACCTCTCATTCATATATGTAATAAGTCATTTAGAACTGGTGTATTCCCAACATGTATGGAAATTGCCAAAGTTATACCCATCTTTAAAAGTGGTACGAAAACCGACGTTACAAATTATAGGCCAATTTCTCTATTGCCGCAATTTTCCAAAATGTTTGAAAAACTGTTCCTTGCCAGAACAGACAGCTTTTTAAATGCAAATAACATACTAAGTTCAAATCACTACGGGTTCCTTGCTAATATGGCCACGCCACATGCTGTATTGGAATTGATTGAGGAAATCACAAATGGTAAAGACAGTAAAAAACACGCCATCGGTGTATTTATTGGTATGAAAAAGGCATTCGATACAGTAGATCATGAGATATAAAAAAAGAGAATTATTATGGGGTGCGTGGAATAGCAAATGGTTGAATTAAAACTTCCTTTCGAACAGGAAACAATTTGTAAATATTGACGGGTGTGTTTCGGAGCTATTATATGTCATATGTGGAGTTCCGCAAGGGTTTATTTTAGGTCCTCGTTTATTTGACCTTTACGTCAGTGACATCTGTAACGTAACAATTATACTTTTTGCTGACGATACGAATATATTTTGTACCGGTAACAATCTGACAGATCTACGGGATATGTTAAATAGATAAATTTCCAAATTGTGCAAATGGTTTGCTGCAAAAAAATTATCACTGAACTTGTCAAAGACGAATTGTATGCTATTCGGGAACCATCCACCAGATGTTGACATTAATATGTGTGTAAATAACGTTCAAATAAACAGAGTACGTGTAACCAAACGTCTTGGAGTATGTATTGAATACCAGCTAAACTGGAAGCATCACGTCAATACGGTTAGAACAAAACTGTCGAAAGTAGCAGCAATCATTTACAAAGCAAGTTGTTTATTAATCAGGATGGACTGTACATATTGTATCGTTCCCTGTTCTTGCCATATATTAGCTAATGCAGCGACATTTGGGGTAACACCTAGATGTCTCAAACATCAGGTGTATTACTATGTAGCTCGTCTAATATGTGGCATAAAACGTACGGAGCATGCCAGCACTCTGTTTAAACAACTGTTTACTTTGGAGTTTGTAGACATAGTTAAATTTAAGACAGCGATTATATTGTATAAGGCACAACACAATGAACTACCAAATAGTTTGCAAAGAATGTTTAAACGGTATGTCTCAACACATGGTACTCGACAGAAAGACACCTTTCGAAGTCATCGTGTGCGTACCACACAAACATCAATGTGCATTTCTGTTTGTGGAGTAAAACTGTGTAATACCCTACATGAAAGCATCACCAGCGGTAGAAGTATAAAGGCTTTTAAAACAACTATAACTCCCGTCTTCTATCTAAATACTAGATCGAAGAAAACATCAAAATAATTCTAACAAGACATTATATAGTCTAGGCACAGTATATGGTATTATTTGTGAAACTGAAATATGTTGTAATAGTACAATAAGTAACCATACTGGTTGGGGGTGAACCAAACATAAGTACTACACTTCTGTTCACCCCCTTTCCACCAACACTTATGAGTATTTTCTGCTCACATGTTGAAAATGTTGTATTTTGGAATAACGGGATGTGCAATTGTTTTATGTTGTTGTTGGAAATAAATTACTTACTTACTTACTAAGTATTATACCTACATGTATCTAAAGTATACATGACACCGTAAATTATTTTGATTCAAGTTGTCTTGGTAAAGAACATTTTAGAATAGTGTCCAAACTCCATGGTTTGAGATATGTCACATTCACGATAAATAACTAAAAGTCTTGAAAGATGTAATATGTCCGGATATATTTTTGAATGCTGAGAATTTCTAACGGCCCATCCTTTGGATTTGGGAGTCAGAGTATGCTTGTGCTGAGGCAAGTGTTGCTGCCCCGAAGCGAAAACTGTGAGATTTTATATTAAGATTATGGAGGGAGACCCATGGTAATGAGAATGGTAGCCAGGAATGTAGCTGCTGAAGTGTGATTGGTGAAACATCTGGGTCACAGAATAGTGGGCCTTGAGCCTGTTCCCTCATAATGACATACCCAGATAGAGCAGCTACCGGGCAGTACCTACACTGTGAGAGTGGAACTGAGATGGAAATGTGTGATCCAAATTGGTGTTTTGCCTGTTGAAAAACTATCACTAGGGAGTCCGAAAGAGTTGACACCTGGGATATGTTTATGTTATCCCGGGACTTAGTAACTTCTTCAATGCGAAGGAAAGCATGACACATTAGCAGGTAGAAAGCTCGAACTAGGCAGGCATAGTAAGGTGCCTGCAATGTAAAACTGGTACGTTCTTATATAGCGCAGTATCCAGACCTCAGGACTGTCCAAAGCGCTTTACACGTTACTCCCTGGCAGACCTGTTGGAACACCATCTCGATTTCACTGGGAAGCTTTCAGCCACGCTGTAATTAATGCGCGAAGACTATTCGTACACAAATATCCATCACTGTCTATAGCCAGGTACTTATTCATACAGCTGAGTGAACTGAAGAAATGTAGAGTAAACGAACTTTCCCAAGGTTCGACACCGCCGCACAGTCCAGAGGAGTCATAAAATGTATGTAATATAGGTAAAGTTATTGGGGAAGGGGGCTGGCATCAAATTTTGACAACTGATTGTGAGCCCCTTAAAAATATACATCTCATTAGAAAATTCCCAGATCTGGGAGCTGGAATAATTTGTGGAAAAATGCAATGGCCGACGAGGAGAAGTGACTGAGGCCGGTGACAATCCTGTACTAAGGAGATGAGTAATAAAAGTACAAATTAAGGGAACTGAGGCAGGAAACCATGATTGCCCTAGAAAAGTACTTATGGCAATGCTGTGTAGCTAACTGGGTTACCGCTTGTGAATATGTCATACGGGTGAAAGGGGGCAATACTGCTGCAATGAAGCTGCCTGCAGTGTTCACCAGAGAAGAAAATATTGGTAAGCAGTCGGGCTGGTGGTTGAGCCAAGGAGCCTCCTTGTGAGCAGTATCCTTCTTGTCTGGGCCCGAGCTCGGTCGTTGACGTCGTTTGCTGGAGGGCACTGGCCAGCATGGCTTGACAGTCTGTGTTCTGGCCCCCACTTGATGATGTCCCTGGCTGTTGAACTGGTACATGTGTGGACGTCCCGGGCGTTGGCATTGTCATGTCAAAATGCGGCAGAGCAGTCGACGCCGGAGTCGAACCTGCGGGGGATGGTGTTCACTGCTGCAAGCTTTGGTCAATTGGGTTTTCGCTTTATGCAGTTGTCGCTGTAGGTCGGGGATGACGGTGCGCAACGAGGCAGGATTCGTGTCACAGTATGAGCTGTCCGACGAGCTGTCTGCCGAGTTGGCCTCGTGGAGCTCCTGCAGTTGTGTGGAGGACCGCCCTTCTTCCCATGATTTACCTTAGGCATTGTTACAATGGGGAAACACAGAGATCAGTTTTTCGCGCACGAGGATTAACAATCAATGTATACCGAATAGGTACAGGCGCATAGCTGCAGTGTCGGCCTTTCGGTGGGTAAATATGCACGTGGCCATGTCACTTTCATACATTCACAAAGTGACATAAGATATGATGGCAGCACAAATACAACATAATGACCTGAAAGTTACTGAAAGTCAATACTAATATAGTGTGGGCCCACCACACGTGACATACTCCCAGTGTGTGTTACGCAGCATTGCTTGTACACACAGAGACTGACAATAGGTCGTAAGTAACAAGAACAAGAACAAGAAGTTTATTTTGACCCCAAAATATAAAAAATATTCATACAATAAACATTTCAGGTATATACATAATAATATAGATCTGCCTACATAATAATGTGTGTATGTACCATTTTTGAAACCAGAATAGTAACTAATTAACAGAAAATCACCTTTTAATTTTACGATAAATAGGGGGTCACTGGCTCCAATTAAGACATATTGTCGCAATCATAGGAGCCACCGCAGTTATGAGAAATATTTTGTTTAATATATGATAGCCTTTCAAGTTATGTGTCTATCTAAATAGTACAATCGTGTGAATTATATGTGGCAGTAAATGTTCTTTATAGCGATTGGTATAATCAAAACTGTGTATGTACTTGATTATTAAAATGTTCGTCCATTTATTAACAATTAGCATTATTGATTTTGGTTACATGAATAACAATTTCGAAGTGTACATATATCTTTGTATTTTTTCAGGAGAAAGTGTTTAGTGTAAATTGCAAAGCCTCGAAGGCTATGGGTATAATATATTTTCTTTCACTATTTCAGGAGTGTCGTTTATAATGTATGGCAAGTTATATTTAAACATTGTTTTGCAAATTCATGTTTAGTTCTGGTAGTATGTATATTTTTAGATTTCCGAGTGTCATGATGGTGAATATTAACATTTGATGTAATCTGCCAGTTTTATAAGTAAACAGGTAGATTTTTGTGAGCGTATATTAAAATTAATTATTTTTTCATAGTTTGGTGAATTTGGGTGAGTTAATTTTAATTATTTATAAAGTTGATCTCGGTACCTAATTGACATGACCAAACCCTGAGTAATCCATGCATATTTGTTATGCTTATATTTATCAAATTTGACTAATTTGCTTGGCATGTGTTTATTTTTAGACCGTAGAATCTCTTTATATATTATATCATAATTTTAATTTGGATCAGCATTTGGGATTTTATCAAGTTTATTGTAAATTTCAACTGATTTAATTTCATGTCTAACGTTCTGCATTGCCTCTGTGCTTAACATATGTTTATTTTTACATATTTAGGAGGAGGTTCTGTCTTTTTGTTGATGTCTACGATCATGAATTATGGTTGATAATCAGAGACTCGTTTAATTAATATCCATGCTGTACTTTCTAATACAACTTGACCAAGTTTGCAGAAAACGTTGTCTATCAGGTTTCCGTGTGTTCTTGTAAATCTAGTGGGAAGAGTTATTTGGGGGTAAAGAATGTGTGATGTTAAGGTATCAAAAAATTACTATACTTATCATTTATTTTGAGTAAGGTTATATTAAAATCTCCTACAATAACTAGTTCATGATTACTTTTTTCCAGTGATGCTACAGCTGATGAAAATTCATTTATAAAAGCATTTATGTCTTCATTTTGTATTCTTGGTGGTCTATATACGTTCCCAATGGTTAATGTTTTTGACAAATCACCACCATCTGCGTTAATAATCTGCGTTAATAATCAATTTTTCCCAGTGTTCATATATATATATATATATATTAACGTTCATAATTACTTCTGAATTACATCTATTATTAATATATATTACTAAACCTCCGTAACTGCTACAACTTTTACCTTGGGTTATAGCATAATAACCATGTAACACAAATTGAGAAAAATCATCGCCTTCCGCTCTCCGTGACTCTTATAAACATATTACATTACATTTAAAATGTATACGATCTAGTTCTTCTACAAATGTCTCTAATTAACTAAGTTTTGAATTTAAGGATGGTATATTTGTGCTTAATATACTAAAACGGTCTTTGTTTTTCTTGGCGAAATCATTAAATTTATTAAAATCATAATAAGACGAGCGACGTATTATTTGTAATTCATTAATCTCAATATCATTTATATCTAACATGTCACTTAAACTGTTATTTTGTATACCTCCTAAATATGACATAAATAGTTCATCAGATGTCATTTGATTTACAGTTTTGCATGATATGGACTATACGTTTTATGAATTTGACGTAGTTAAACCGATATACAATATGCACTATGTTGTGAACAATATATTTCCACTAACTTCCACATTTCATGATAGAATTATACACAGTATTTTTTACTGGTGAGTGAGTATGGATAGACACCACATTATTATGTACATAAAAGCATCAAAGCAAAAATAAAACAAAAATGCTAACATACATTTGGATCACTGACTTCGCGAGAAGTTCCAAGGAGAAACGAAAAAAGCATTTAAATAACCAAGCATAGTCACTCGCGCAGCAACCTCTGTTATTCAGGTGTGACGTAATTATATTGTATACGCTACCAGTTCAAAATCAAAATGGCGTATCGTTGAGTGACTCTGCTTGATTAATTAAATGCTTTGGTCTTACCCCAGATCGCAGTTATAAACGAACCGCGAAAACGAGGTACTATAGTACCTCCAATCGCCAGATGGCGCTACGTTGTAATGTATACTCATGAAATCCGCAAGACGGCGATACCATAATCATATATAACAGTAAGAGTTAGCGTAAAGGGCTCATGATACAGTTATACTTCCTGTTTCGTTACACGAAAAAAAGTGCAGTGTATTTTTGAAAAAATTTTGTTTACAAAATTCACCTGCTCTGACACAAGTGCATTTGAGTAGTCAGATTTCCAGGTGTGATTGTAGAATGTGTTAATTGTAAAATGTTGAATTTCTAGATGATTTGAATAAGCGTAAGGATATTTGGCAGCAATTTGCCTGTTTGACCTAGTGCTTGCCGGCATTCATAATATTGATGGGTATCACACGTACAGGCATTTTACGAGAGCTAGAAATATTAGATTTTGACTAAAGTCAACCAGCATGTCAATGTTGGTACTCCGTCGTATCCGACGATGACGATGCTGTGCTAGTCATATGTGTTGTGTGTCCTCAAGTGGCTATGTAGGTCAATTCTAGACGCACATAGTCTCTTGCACGTCGGGCAAGGGAAGCCCGTTGTGCCTGGTGCTGATCGTCCTGCTGTCCGGTGTCGACTGTCCCTGGCATCTTGCAGGCATTGGCAGCGTCTTTCCTCAAAGGCCTGGCAGGCAGTCCTGGTGAGGGCTCGCCATTGACTTTTGTCAGCTGCTGCGCTCTCGAGTTCTTTTGGACGGATCAATGTCTTGAAGGTTGGCCGTGGTGCAATCCTTGTGTCGCTTGCAGGGACGTCCCTGGTGCCTGTGGCCTTTAGAGGGCTCGCCGTAGAGAAGCTGTCGACGGCTCTATGTACCAGCAATTTAGTTGACAGCCGGATGTGGTGGTGACTCAACACCTTGATGTGCAAGCGACCAAGTGCCTGGCTGGCCTTGCAGATCCTTGCCTCGAACTCTTTATCCAATGAGCCGTCACTTGATATGGTGCTGCCATGGTACTCGAAGCTCTCCACTGTCTTTAGCTGTGTGCCATCGATGGAGACTGTGGGAGCAGGTGCTGTGGTGTCAGAGGCAGGCTGATGGACGACCTGCGTCTTACCAAGACTGGTAGTTAGGCCAAACAGTTTAGACACCTGCAAACTTGTTGAATATGAGCTGCAGATGACTCTCCTTGTGTGCCATGAGGGCACAGTCGTCAACAAAGAGTGCCTCGAGAATAAGTCGTTGCAGTGTCTTGGTCCAAGTTGCAAGGCGGCGAAGGTCGAATAGTAAACCGTCTTGCCGATACTTCAGGTACCCCAACGTCCAAATCTCTTACGGCATAGTTCAAGACGCACGTGAAGAACTGGTTGAAGAGAACTGGAGCAAGTACACAACGTTGCTTCACTCCGTTTGAAATGTCAAATGGGGCTGAGGCTGCGCCGGCTGAGAGCATTTCACTTGTCATGTTGTCATGAAATAGGCGGATGATGTGGACGAACTTCCTTGAGCAACCAAATTTTGTCAGGATTGTCCACAGCGCTGTCCTTTTGACAGCGTCATAGGCCTTGGTGAGGTATATAAATACAGCAAACAGGTCCATGCTCTGCTCAATGCACTTTTCCTGTACTTGTCTGACTGCAAAGACCATGTCCACTGTGCTCCGGTCAAGTCGAAATCCGCACTGGAAGGTTTGCCTCTGAGGTACTGGCTGTGAGTCGGTTCAAAACGATGCGGGCAATAATTTTCCCAGCAATGGACAGGAGCGATGTTCCTCTATAGTTGCCACAGTCTGCCTTTTGCCCTTGTTCTTATAGAGGTAAACTATACTGGCATCATTAAGGTCCCGTGGCATGTCTTCAACTTCTGATATGCTAGTTATGATGTCACGAAAGGCCTCAAGTGTTGCTGGACCCGCTGCGTTGTAAATTTCAGCTGGGACCCCGTCCTATCCTGGAGCCTTTCCTGCACTCATCTGGTTGATGGCGTTTGTCATTTCGTCCAGTGTGGGAGGAAAATCAAGCTCTTCTTTGAAGGGTTGCTGGGGTATGGAGTCAAGGGTTGTTGAAGGACGGTTGAGGAGGTTTCTCCACCTCTCGTTGATACCAGCCCTGTCTGTGATTAGGGTGGTGCCATCTGATGAAAGAAGTGGAGTGGTGCTTGGCTTTAATGGTCTGTACACAGACATGATGGCACTGAATAGCATCTTTGCGTTGTGACTTTCAGCTTAATGTTCTACTTCGCATGCTTTCTTCTGCCACCAGTTATCTTGCATCTGACGATTAGTTTTGCTCTGCAGGTGTCTGGTGCGGCCTTCTTGGACACTGAGGAAGGGTCAATCTGCCATTCTAGGTACGCTTTGTTCTTTTCATCCAACCACTTGCAGATTTCTTCGTGGTTTTCATCGAACCAGACCTGGTGTGCCTTCTTCTTCCGTCCGACAGTTGACTTTACTGAGTCCGTCACCATCTGCTTGAACTGGGTCCACTTCTCTGTGGTGTTGCCACTAAGTTGTCCGTGGTACATCAGCCTGTCATCAAGGTCAACCTGGAAGAGTTCGTGGTAATGCTGGAGTTTCAGCCTGGCTGTCATGAAGGCATTTCTGGTCAACTTTGGACGCTTGCGTTGAAATGGGGCAATGTGCAGCTGGAGGGCTGTCCTGACCAGTCGGTGATCCATCCAGCACTCTGCTCCCCGCATGGCCCTTGTGATCTTCACATCCTGGATGTCCCGCCTTCTTACGATCACATAGTCTATCATGTGCCATTGCTCGGATCCGCGGTGCATCTAGGTTGTTTTGTACTTATCGGCCTGCCTGAACAGAGTGTTTGTGATAGTTCAGTCTTTCTCCGCACATGCTCAAAAGGAGGAAGCCATTGCTGTTTATGCATATCAATGAGATGATGATAACACAAGGTGAGAAGTTTAAGAATTTTTGTAGGTCACGTTTTCTTATCAGACAAACCGTTAACATGGTCGCCAATGGGAAAACTAACTGTATCATAAACCCTAAACAACTGTATACCAGTGTCACAGTGTAAGAATTTAGCGATCGTACAAAAGTATCAATTAACCGCACACAACGCAATATTAAAATGAAGGCATTCCAACAACCGACAAAACAATAATCGAGTTGTAAACGAAACGTAAACGTTTTACTATGTCTAGTTAGTAATGTAAGCCTTATGATGTTACAATCTACGAGTGTAATCTGTGTGTAGTGTAACAAAACTATCGGACAGCGTACGCCCGCATTTGTATTTGTATGCGGGGCGTATAATGAACAAATCTGATACGTTCCGTCGAACTCTTAGACGCTGTGAATTTGACGTAACGGCTAATCGTCGCCGAGCGCCGATGTCGTTCGACTCTTAGACTATGTGTACTAAAATTATTCGAACGAAATGCAATATAAAACGGAAAAAGCACGTTGGCGACAACAAAACGAACTTTCTCTGCCTCTGGCCACATAGGAATGTAGTCAGTAACTTGTCCAGTTCAGACGCCGGGCATTGATTGGCTACTGCTTGCTTACTGCCTTGTCACCGCATAGTGTCTGTGTGACCAGTCTGCGACCTCGCTGTCGTACTCCCAAGGGATAATTGTCCCCAGCTTAGCTGAGATATCATCTATAGTTACATTGTCCAGGTGTGTCTGGCCTATGTTTACGTCCTGGTGCTGTTAGTAAAATGTATTTAATTCATGCTGGATTAAATACTTATTTGTGTGGGCCTGGACTATATGCGGGCCGGGCTATGTAACATTCTAGGTCCGCGCAGGGCACTAGTCCTCAAAGAACGAGTCGTGACGTGCCGAAAAAGGAGTGCTTCCTGTAGCGTTACTGCTTATTAACTGCTGGCAACTATTGTATTCGTAATCTGACTCAGATAATGGTCTTTACGCCGTTGGACACACATACAATGCGGCATATCAATCTCAATACACAAAACGTCTAATTGTTGGCGTGGGGAGATGTAATCATCAAGCTGAATATGTGTGGTTGACATAAAATATAGTTTATCGGTTATTTATATGGCTTAAACGGTTGCACTCAACTTTACTTGTACCCTGTACTACGCCAGTCAAATTCCGACTCCGCGTGAACTAATATCGAAAGTATGTTTGTGACGGCGTAATTTGTATACAAATGATGTACAATAAACGCCCGCTGGTTCAAAAATTATTATGCGTAACTAGAGAAAAATAATAAGTGTAATTATAATAACTAATGTGTGGTACACAATATTTTACGTATCATATTGTATTTATGGATATTTTTGGATGAAATGAAAAAAAGTGGTAATTTATTATTATTAAATTAGCTAACACAATTGCTATTCCTGTAATATACACACACAATTTCGTCTTATAAGTATGTTGTCTAGACTATTACTATAACTTGGTAATGTCACGTAAATATCAGCGTCAGGTTATATCTTAGGGACAATATTGAATTAGTAACTAGATTTTATTTACAAATATTTTGTTACGTTAGTTTAATCTATTTATATCAAATATATCCAAATACCAGCGCTTCAATCTCCTTAAAGGAAAACAAGGCATACACAGTGAGCGCCTATATACTGTGGCTGAATTTTTTTCGCCCTCGTGTGCCTTAAAGGGTCGTAGTCTGTTCGTCTACCCGGAACTAGCGGGCGTAGTAATATATAACTGAAAATCTGCTGTGTTGACCGTGGAAATTGAGCATCGTTGAATGGGTTTATTAGTTTACTCAGCCCGACCCGGCCCTATTGCCAATAAGGCTTGTTTTGATACTGGAAGTTTTGTTCACTGTTTGAGTATGCACCCGTGGTCGTGCACAGTAAAAGAAAATAGGTAGTTCTTATAAAGCGATTTACTATGTTATGTAGTTTTTGACATATGCGAATAATATGCTTTGATAGGCGCCATTTTTTTAAATGAGGTAAAAATTATTATTGCTGTAATAATGTAACGTAGTTATTGAGATATGGGGACAATTTATTTGGCGGCCATTTAAAAACTGAATCCACTTCTGAACACAGCAACATCTAGCATGACTCCAATTTTTTAAATGGTTCCCTTGCTGTATAGAAAAAATGAGCAAAATGTCTTGCTTTTCTTCAAAAGTGCACAATTCCATCATTTTCCTGCACCTATCCGCTGGACTACAGCACCGGATACGATCTGTCGCCGATGATGTATCCATCCAGTGTCCGGGGTACCGTCTCGAACATATTGAACACGGTACACAGAATGCGTTCGTCGTGCACCGATCCCGGCCATCTCACAACACAGATCAGTTGAACATTTATGGTATGGTCGTTTTTATGATTGATATATTCATGTTCGTTGACCGATGATGTTGTTATTCTAATATGCATACAGTCGACGCAGCCAAAACGTTAGGGACGTTTGCGATGTGGTGAAATAATTGCACTTTCATGGCTTCCGTCTCGCCTACTTGGAGGAAGCGTACGTAACGTGGCAGTAGCCTGGCGAACCCTGCTGAAACTGTCTGAGCAGTTCTACTCACGGTTGCCTTGCTAACACAAAACAAATCGCCTACAACCAGCAGTGTCGGTGTTAAGGAACCTTTCCGTGACACTATTGAGAAATCATCACCAACTAAATCTATTAAATGCCTGATATTCTCCCGACGAAAATGATACCGGTCAAATAACACAACGTCGTCGTATACATCAAATTAAACACACTCTCTCTCTCGCCGGAAAACTCTTCTAAATGCACCATTTGTCAGATGTACTGGTCGTAAAGCCGCCATTAAGAATAACTTAGTGGAGTTACGCCACGGGGGTAGGTGCCGTAGACTAAGTATGGCGTTACGCCAACTGCGTAGTCTAAGTAGACGGCATGAAACGTGTAATCTTTTACGATATACTTCTTAGCGCTAAGTAAACGATTGTAGCCGCTAAGTAGGCTTCATGAAACCAGCCCCAGATTCTCTCGATTGAACGTCCGATGCACTAGTACTGTGCCACCGCACTTCACTAAGTTGGGTTCTTGTATCCACGGTCGAAGTATACATAAAGAATAACTGTTTATGTTGGGTTTCTTCGTTTGCTCCTTTCAACATAAAGTAGCAGTGCCAGTTATATTGTGTTCACGCTGCCAACAATCGGACCGTGACGGTGTTCAAAGCACTGTGCCAAAGCAGCGAAGGCGACAACAACAGAATCAGTCATTATTGAGGCGACGTATATGAGTGAGCCGACACCAATAAAGAACGGTCGACCCATCGCCCATCTCTGGGCCTAGGCACACTTAGCTTATTGTGTCATCTCAGCACGATTAGGGCCTATCGATGCACGGGAACTTCACATTCTCTCCAACCTTCGTCATTTTGTCCAATGAAATTACCCCTGTACACATTCTGCTAACGGACATGAACGACTTTGCTAATAGCACGAATAATTATCTAACTATAATCGAAGAAATGTCAAAGGTGTGAAGATGTAGTGATAGTGTAGAATTTTCGAATAATATTCATATTTCTATGCTATTGGCATAAGGGTAGACATAGACATTTCTGTACCAGCTTCTACTTTTACGTCCACGACGCAGGGGCGGTTTTCCAGACGTATTTGTCGCGTGAGAATGTTGTAATATATTTTGAATCGATATAGGTCTTACGACTTCTTCCTGGAGTCGTAGATTAATCCATGAAAACGTTTGGCACTCGAAGCTCAATACGTCTAAAAATAAACCAGTAAACGTACTTAGTGTCAAAAACTTACATGAACAGTTGATAATATCTTCTTCTAACTTTGTTGGTATGTGAATAGTGTCAAAAACTTACATGATCAGGTGATAAGTGTTATCTTCTTCGTCTGCTCTATACAGATCCGAGTCGGTTGTGTGTGGTGGATGTTTTGTTGATGTTACTAGAGACGATCGTCCAATTTCTAGAAAGACATTTAAATTGACTTAATTCAGAAGACGTCTGGTTGTTAACAACTAACCAAATAGGCATGCTAGATAGTGTTAAATTAGCAGTGTGTTCAATGTCATTTTTAATAACACAACATTTTTCTTACATATTACTTGTGATTATCTTCTATTATGAAATTATGATTCTTGTCTAACTTTGTGATTATTGAACATTCTTCAGTATTGTGCATTTTTATTCAAACAATTTTGTTTTGACATTTCGAAGACGGTAATTAGCTCGCATAGGCTTTTGTGCATCACGCAAACTTGGTCAGTGTATGTTACGTCATATAGAAAGGGCCTAAGCAATACCAATACACATGTACGAGAGATACGAGGAACGAGGTGGTGCGTGTGTGTGTGTGTGTGTGTGTTTGCGTGTGTGTGTGGGTGTGTGTGAGCGCGCGCGCGCCTTCACGGACCATACACCAACAAAAAACCACATCACAGACTTGGAGGGAGCGAACCGAAGATTACGACACAGAAAAGAAGCCATATTGATACGAAAAACCAAAAACACCAATAAATCGAGACGAGGGCAACTGTGATCTCTCTCACGTGTACAATGACATGTTGTCATTAGACGTCACATCCACTGATGAAGTTTGCGTGGTACGCAATCGAAAACCTATCGTCTCAGATATGTCAAGAAAGAGATTGTTTGAATCTAAAAGACTACATTTATTGTTGCTGAGTTCATAATTATGGTTACTATGAGTTTATTTACTTTCCAAATTATCAATAAGTGTACCCACCATAGCGACACATTTAACAAACCACCATGTGTATTTAATTACTGATGCACACCTACCTGACCAGTTGAGAACATATTATTCTAAGTCTGTTGACAACGTTTGGGTTACACTGACCCGCGTTGGTTGGATATCTTGCCGAAAGGTTAGAGTAGATCGTCCGATCAAGTCTGTTTTTCTGGAAGAAATATGGATTTGCGTAATGCAGAAGACGTCCGTTCAGCTAACAAACAGGTTGACGAGTAACCAAACAACCATAGTCAAACCCGAGGTATAGGGGTCGTATCAATGCATTTAAGCATTCGAGCAAATGAGCCGATATGTTTTAATACGTACTATTATAATTAACTTTTTGCGTATTTATTTAATTAAATAATGGAAGAAACAGCAAACCACAATGTTCCTACGTGAAAAGAGGTGGTGCTGGCGGATCATTATTAGTCAAGCTTTAGTTGTGGATTTGAGGGTCGCCATGTATTCGTCTGCCAATGCCCACCATTATTTCAGAGAGTTTATGCAGTGTATACACGATGAATGCCACCTAGTGTCTTAGTGTCATGCGTTATGAATACACGCTTAGAATACACAGGAGCAGCTATGTGATTATTAGTAGTTATAGTCTATACTTAGTACTAGTTATCTAGACACACATTGATAGCCCGTGACAGCGATCAGTCGGACAACGGTTGTATTATAGTCAACTGTGGCAATTAATACACTGCACGACTCGTCCGCTATCCTGTGTTTCTTTCAGGGACGGTTTGTAAAGATCAAACAAGGTCGGTCGCCTCAATGTTTATAGGTAATTACAGACCGCCACACACATTGGTCGCGATACATGCAGAGGCCCGAAATCCATTTTTAGCTGTAACTTCTTAAGCACGTGAAGTAGTAAGCAATTGTTGGTGTCTATGGTGGGGTTTTCAACCATGCCCGATCTAATGAACACCACTAAAATATCATAAAGTCATCAAAACATGCATTTATTTTGTTTTGTTTACTATAATCGGGTGAAATCAGTAATTGAAGAGGATTCTCGTTTCAGCACGGGACTCGCAGGACCAGACTGTAGAGGCAGTTGATGAGCAGGTGGTTGCATTCGTGTCCAAGAGATGCTAGATGAAGCTGCTGGGAGGAGCAGAACTGACAAGTGTGGGGGCGATTGAGGCGTTTGCTCGTTTGCTGATCAGCACCGGGGTTTGAGACCTGAGTCCGTGCGCCTCTCCAAAAAAACACTGCAAGCTGTTCACTGACTTCTTCGCTGCTCATCCACCTTTCCCATCTGACAACAGCACCCTCACCGACATATCAACAGGAGTAGTCGCGGCTCCAAATGTCAACTGTGATGACACTTTTGAAGTCGGAAAGGCTGCAGCAACAAAACTGATTGGGGTGCCATTCACAGAGATCAAGATGAAGAGGGGTGACAGGGTCATCAACATGGATGCGCGGGCTCATGAACTTACATGCAGGGGCCAGACGTGCGCAATCAACCCAAATCTCTTATTTTAGCGAATCACAGTTGTTATTGACAACCACCAAGAAATGGAGGAGTTCCTCACTCAGCCAGCAGCCCCCATCTGTACTTCAGCATGGTCTGCTCAGAAAGAACAACAAGATTGATCGGTCCATTGCCCTAGAATAATACAGTCTGACTATTTCGAACAACATCTCTGTGGTGGTTGTGGTCATTTGCTGAACACCGTCAAGCGGCCGAGTGACGCAACCTACCACGAGATTGCTGCCAACTACCTGAAACATGTCTGCATCCAATTCACAGGTAAGCCAGTCATAGTGGTGTTTGACGGTTAGTGCTCACAAAAACCTCTACAAAGAACACTGAGCACCAGCGTCGCTCGCAGAAAACAGCTTCTCGTGACATCCTGTTCGATACCAACATGAAACCGTTCGTCCCTCAGCACACCTTTCTCAGGAATGCAACCAACAAGACTCGCCTTATTGCTATCATTATGCAATGTTTTGCAAACGAGTGTGTCCATTGCAAGCAGGCCGAATGAGACGCGGACATGCTTATTGTCTCAACAGCCCTGGAGATTTCCACCCCAGTCCTTGTTGTTGTGCAGTCCGCGTTGTGTACATGGGGCTATGTGTGTCTTCCTATCTCAATGTTCTGGGTATAGAGGAAAATATCGGAACTGCCACGACCCACCTGCTCTTCGTCCATGATGGGTGTGGCAGCGTGTCTGCGCTCTTCGGCAAGGGAAAAAAGACCGTGCTGAATAAAGTGGTGGATAACATCCAGAACGTAGGCTACCTGGAGGTGCTCAATCACACTAACAGAACACAAGAAGAAATCGCATATGCTGGTGACTGGTTTTTGAAAACCCTGTATGGAGGTGACTAGAATACCACGCTGGATGCCCTGAGATATAAGGTAAATATTTATCATAACTGTATGAATATTTATTATGGACAGGTAAGTAAACATGTAGCCATGTATTAAGTTCTTGCGATTGCTCAAAGCGCTTTGTACTTGTATATGTGTCCTTTCTTCAACATGGTACCCACTGCGACATGTGTCTACACACGTTTGTAAAAGTGTTGATAGCTCTACGGGAAAGCCATCAGGAAGTATAAATTATCCTCGGTGTTCCGACTGGAGACGCTGCCGCCGACAACTGCCGTTGCCCGGCAGCATTCATTCCGCACGTACCACACAGTGCAGCAGTGGAGTGGAAACACCCTGCCTCCCACTGACTGGGTCATTTTATCAGTTCTAATCCTATATGTTGCTGTACACATTTTAAATTGGAAATTTGGTTCAAATTGGGAAGCCAAAAGGTATATTCGGTTACATAGCTAGGTTTGTCCTAGATGTTTCTACAGGACTGGTCATTGCAAGATGAAGGACTGTGCCCTCTAACAAGCGGGAAAGCCCCAGTCCCAAGCAAGCTCCTCCGCATGGTATCGTGCGGATGTAAAGGCCAGTGTGGGAAGGCTTCCGGCTGTCGGAAGGTGGGACTCTACTGCACTCCTATGTGTGCATTCTGTAGTGATAGTCGCAGCAACGAAGTGATCGCAGTCCATAGAGGTTGGAAAAAAATGTTAACAAAGCTTTCTCACCTGAAATGGGTTCGTTAATGATATGTCTCACCACCAAAAAAAACCCTACCCGAATTCACCCATGGCAAAACCTCTTTTCGGCTCAAATCCAAGATGGAACTAAGCAACATAAAAACACGTTTGAGGTGTCATTTCCAACTAACTTTACGATGTCCATTCGTTTGGTGACACTTTGGAGGTCGTTACAGGTCAAGGTCATGCGATAAGGTCAAGGTCAAGGCAAAGTTTCATAAAATAATCTGGAAAAATAAGCTGGATTCGGACCAACGTGGAATGACTTTCCAACGAAATGAAGTTATAAACACATATTTAAGTGTCATTGCAACCAAGTTTACTATGCCTAATCATTTAAACCACATTTTACAGGTGATTATAGTTCAAAGTCACGTTTCAATGCATATTGTCTATTTACAATCCTGTATGATCCTGATCAACATCCCGGTCATCATCATCCTGGCTCTCCACTTGTGTCACATTCATGCATGTGATGCCCTTGCACTGGCCACATGCTGGTGTGCACTGCAGTCCATTCTTTTGACAGGTGCACGTTTTCTTATTGCAGTGACCACCGCAATTCCATCGAATTATCTTGAGGAGTCGCTATGGTGCCGCAGGCTGAGACATTCTGATATGTTCTATCCCACCAGAAGATATTACCCAACCCCAAAGCTCAAGGGAGATATCGTTGCCACGTCATCCCTGCACCTGATGATAAGTCCGATGGTTATGGGGTGCGGCTGCATCATTCGTTGGCGGAAGCTTCTCTGGAGACACGTATTGTGTAGAAGTAGCTACCTTCAGCAGGAACTTCGCTACCCGTGCGGAGTTGAGGCTTAGTGATGTGGTGCATCCTCTCCTGTTTTCTCGATGTCCTCTTTCCGGGAAGATGGAGACATGAAGACAGATGTGGACTTTTTCAGTGTGCGTGAGTACGGTAACTTTGTCAATTCCATATGGTCTTGACGTGGTATAACACCCACTGAGAGCATGCAGAAAGAGCAGAGCTTCTGAGAGGGCTGGATCCAGATTCTTCTTCAATGTAGTCTGTTTCGATGTCACCATGTACAAGGTTATCACTCTTATCTGTGGCATTAGCATGAAGTATCATGAGTTGAAATTCGTCTGAATCTTCTGCGACAACAGCTGTTGGAGTTTTCTTCGTAGAAAGGCATGCCAACATACATATTGTGTAGTCTTTTTGATCTTCCCTTCTTTCTGTGTGAAGTGGATCTGTCTGGCGCGGTTCACGTGGACCTCATAACTGCCCCGGTCATACAGTACAATAAGGTACCTCTCGATGGTTGGAAGAACGTCTCTCGGGATATATGTCGAGGGACTGTCTGCACGAGCACACAGCGCAGGCGTTGTAGCACTGAAAGCATTCCATGACGCCCAAGCGTGCGTTTACTTCTTTCAAAGAAACACGATGTTGTGTCAAACCGGTCCGTGCATGGAAGACAGGCAGTCAAGATCAAGCTCCTGTGCAATAGCAATTGCATCGACGTATCGGAATCATTTCCCTGTGCCGATCGCTACCACAAGACTTTCACAGCCAAGTCTGCGAGCGAAGCTGACGGCTAGCACGACAATATCAGTGTCAACTCTTCTGATGACAGTTTTCCTTGCGTTACCCTATCTGCAGAATGCAGCAGCATCCAGGTGTCTGTTTCTTCCTGTGTACACGCTGATAGCTGGACTATTACCATAATGTAAACAACTTTCGTTTTCTTTTATTCAACGTCCGCAGGGGGGCAAGGGGGCATTTTCCACCGGATTTAAATGTTTGGACGTCAGTTAAACTTTGTTAGGCTTTTGTTAGCCTTTCATTTTATGTACTATCTTTACATTTTTATAATATATATATATATATATATATATATATATTGCTCTGTTCTCCGTCCACTGTATATATACATATATATATATATATATATATTCGGTCTCGGATATTGTTGATGTCGAAAAGGATGTTTTCTAGATGTGATGATTTTAACCTTAATTGACTTTAAAATATGTCCGCCATTGTGAAAGATGGTGGCAGACAAAACCTATTATTCCCGTATCTTACTGTCTTTAAAAGTCGTAAACAATCCGGCTCTACGTAACGTAATTATCAACATATCTTTACATTTGTATTGACGACCGCCACCTTTAAAAATGGCGGATGTGAATGTCGGAGAAGTCCAAAAGTAACAAATCTGAATTCTTCGACCCCTAAAACATATATCTACAAAGAAACATTATTGTTCTATAAAACGCATTAATTACAATATGAAGAAATTGAATTTGGCGGCCGTTTTTTAAAATGGCCGCCATTTCTGACTGCAACAAAAATCTGGAATGCCTACAATCTTTATAATTGTTCAATTGGAGAATGGAATAGATATGCAAAGCGTCTTGCTTTTATCAGTGCTTTTATGCACAATCTTTTCACCTATCCGCTGGACAATACGGGAATAACAGGCTTTGTCTGCAGTCATCTTTCAAAATGGCGGATATTTCAAAATGGCGGATCTATTGTAATGTCAATGAAGGTCAAAAGTAATGTATTTGATATCATCGCATCTAAAAAACATACATTTTGACATCAACTGTGTATCTCTATGTTGTGTAGTTCTTGAGATATGGGAATAATATGCTTTGAAGGGCCACTTTAAAAAAATGGCTGCCATTTCTGAAAGCAGCAAAATCTGGAATGCCTCCAATCTTTAAAATGGTTCCCTTGGTGTATAAAACAGATGAGCAAAGTGTCTTGCTTTTATTAAAAAAATGCACAATAATATCCGCTGGACTAATGTCATTGTACACGTCACGTGAGAAAGATCGCCCTTGCCCTCGTCTCGATTTATTGGTGTTTTAATTTTTCGAATCCAGGTGGCTTCTTTTATGTGTAGTATTATTCGGTTTGCCTCCATGCCTACTTCGCTCCCTCAAAGTCCCTGATGTGGTTTTGTGTTGCTGTTTGGTCCGTGAAGGTGCGCGCGCACGCAAGAACGCACGCACGCTTGCACACACACACACACACACACACACACACACACACACACACACACACACACACACACACACACACACACACACACACACACACACACACACACACGCACACACGCACACACGCACACACGCACACACGCACGCCACGCACGCCACGCACGCCACGCACGCCACGCACGCCACGCACGCCACGCACGCCACGCACGCCACGCACGCCACGCACGCCACGCACGCCACGCACGCCACGCACGCCACGCACGCCACGCACGCCACGCACGCCACGCACGCCACGCACGCCACGCACGCCACGCACGCCACGCACCCCACGCACGCCACGCACGCCACGCACGCCACGCACGCCACGCACGCCACGCACGCCACGCACGCCACGCACGCCACGCACGCCACGCACGCCACGCACGCCACGCACGCCACGCACGCCACGCACGCCACGCACGCCACGCACGCCACGCACGCCACACACACCACATACAATATCGTTCCTTGTATCTGTCGTGTAAGTTTGTTGTTTACGCCATTTCTATATGAAATCACATACACTGAAGAAGTTTGCGTCAGGCCCAATCGAAAGCTTATGCGAGCTAATTATCGTCTTCGAAAAGTAAAAAAAAACATTATTTGACTAAAAATGCCCTATACTGAAGAATGTTAAGTAATCACCAATTTAGACAACGATCATAATTTTATAATAGAATATAATCACAAGTAATTTTTAAGAGATATTGTTGTGTTTTTAAATTAACTGCTAAATTAACTTTGTTTCTAACTTTCTAGAAATCGCACGATCTTCTCTTGTAGCATCAACAAAACATTCACCACAAACGACCGACTCCGATCAGTATAGAGCAGACGAAGAAGATAATTGTTATCACCTGATCGTGTGAGTTTTTGACACTGTTTACGTACCAGCACAAAGTACGTTTACTGGTTTATTTTTAAACCACGAGTACTACTTCTACATTCACATCCGCCATTTATAAGATGGCGCCCATCAAAGCATATTATTCGCACATCTCACGAACTACATAATACAAAGTTGATGTCAAAAGGTATGTTTTTAGATGAGATGATTTCAAATACACATTTCTATTAATCTTCATTGACTTTAAAATAAATCCGCCATTTTGAAATATTCTGAAAGATGGCGGCAAACAAAACCTGTTATTCCCGTATCTTAATATCTAGATATCCTTGAACTTTGGAGTTGGTGTGATCTATATATGTAGAGTTCAGATCAATATAATAGATTACGATACTAGTACATTAAAGAATAGTGCAGTACACCTGTATGTGCAACACATTTGCCAGGGCCATGCGGTCTCGGACACTGTTGCGGTCCAGTTGAGACATCAGTCCAGGGTGGAGGGAGAACAGAGCAAAGTGAATCGAGTTCCTAGTTACTTGATTATGGACTCTAGATAAGGAATTAATATTGCGACCGGATAGTATTCCTCCACCGTCTTGCTCTGGATGTTTTGTCGTTTGCACCATTATGTCTTCCTTAAAGATTTGTTCAGCTTCTCTTCTGTGATTGTCCAATATGACCAATCTCTGCTAGATGTTGTCGTGAACTTTGAGCACATCGAGTTGAACAGCGTGCAAAGCTTGTGTCACTAGCTCCAATCGCTGAATATTTCACCATGATGACCAGACATACTAAGAATATCGACGTTTCAGATGTGCATTGTCATTGGTGAACAACTTGGTCCAGCCTGGTCTTGCCAGAAGCTGTAGCAACCAGGGTGCCTAGATGTTTGTGAATATCTTCGAAGTGCCCCTGCGGACACCCATGGTCTACTTGAAGTAAAGAAAACGAAAGTTGTATAAATTGTGCTAATAGTCCAGCTTTCACCGTATACACACGACGAGACAGACACCAGAATGCAGTTACATGGTGTCAAGCAAGAAAGAAAGAATACTGTCATAAGAATAGTTGACACTGGTATCATCGTTCTAGCTGTCAGTGTTGCTCGCAGACTTGGCTGTGAAAGTATTGTGGCAACGATCGGCACTGGGAAACCATTCCAATACGTCGCGGCAACTGCTATTGTACACAAGCTTGGTCTTGACAAGTGCAAGGCACTGCCTGTCTTGCACGCACTGACCGAGTGTGACACCACATCACGTTTCGCTGGAAGAGGCAAACGACCGGCGTGGGCCTCATGGAAAGCGGTCTGTGGTGTAAAGCTTGTACTGTGTGCTCTTGCAGACATTCCTTCTAGAGCTATCCCGAGAGATGTTCTTCCAACCATCGACAGGTATGTTGTTGTACTGTACGACCAGGGTAGTTCTGATGTGCATGTGAACCGCGAGAGACAGTTCCTCTTCACACAGAAAGAAAAGGAAATTGAAAAGATTCCACCAACACAGGATACCCTCATACAACACCTGCTCCCAGTGGGCTACCAGGCTGGCCACGCCTGGGGCCAGGCCCTGCTGAAAGCATCACAATTGCCAAGTCCAGTAGATTTCGGCTGGACTCGAAAAGAGAACGTGTCTGAATGAAAGGTGCAGTGGATGACACTGCCACCTGCAGGCACAGCTTGCCGTGTAATCATCACATGTGGCTGAACAAAAGGCTGCATAGGACAATGTCGGTGTTTCGAAGCCAACCTGCACTGCGCAATGCTATGCCAATGCGGCTGATGTCAGTTGGATGTGTGAAATGTTTGGGAATCGTTGCGGAGATTTAGAGGGTAGGCATCATAATCTAATGTTTCAAATGACATTGTCCGTTTTAGAGAATATGTAAGTAACACCCTTAATATAGTCGCATCCAAAAACTTCAAGTTTGACACCAACTTTAAAGTTCAAAGATATGTAGATATTAAGATACGGGAATAACAGGCTTTGTTTGCCACCATCTTTCAAAATGGCGGATATATTTTAAAGTAAATGAAGGTCAAAAGTAAAGTATTTGAAATCATCGCATCTAAAAACATACATTTTCACATCAACTATGTTATGTAATTCTTGAGATATGGGAATAATATGCTTTGACGGCGCAATCTTTAAAAATGGCGTTTTTGAGATCGCTATCCTCCAAGCTTTTCAGAACGTAAACTATACTGCTCTACGTAACGTAGTTATTAAGATATTTTATATTTGTATTGACGACCGACAACTTAAAAAATGATGTATGTGAATGTCGAAGAAGTCCAAAAGTAACAAATCTAAAATCTATGTCCGCTAAAACCTACATCTAGACACAAGTAATGTTGCTCTATAAAAAGCAGTTATTGAGATACGGGGAAATTAAATTTGACAGCCATTTTTAAATGGCCGCCATTTCTGAACGCATATCTGGAATGCCTCAATTTTTTAGAATGATTTCTTTGGTGTATAGAATATATGAGCAGAGTGTCTTGCGTTGATCCCAAAGTGCAAAAGTTGTTTACCTATCCGCTGGACTACGTCCGTTTCGAACCTCCGGCAAGTTCGCTCACGCTACCTCGCTCCTGCTCACCCAGCTATATGAATAACTACCTACCAATTTTGTGGTATGGTGTGATGTAATTGATATAAATATATTAAACTAACATAACAAGATATTTTTAAACAATAACTAGTTATTAATTCAAAAGATCGTGACATTTACGTTCCATATTGTCGTATATATGCATATTGTAATCCACATTTTTATAAGAAAATTGTATTATTTTCATAACGTTTCGTACACAGTTGTCCCTAAGATATAACCTGACGCTGATATGTACGTGACACTACCAAGTTAAAGTAACAGTCAAGACAACATATTTAAGAAACAATATGTGCGTATGTTACAGCAATAGCAATATTGTGTTAGCCAATTTAATAATAATAAATTACAATTTTTCTTAAGTCATTTCGTCCAAGCTTATCCATAGATACAATATGATACGCAAAATATTATATACCACGCAATACTTATTATAATTATAATTATAACTTTTCTCTATTTACGTATACTAATTTTTGAACCGGCGGGCGTTTATTGTATACTATTTGTGTACATATTACGTCGTCACAAACACACTTTCGATATTAGTTCACGCGGATTCGGCATTTGATTGGCGCGTAAATGTGTGACCTATTACTTTCAAATCGGGTACATGTTCAGTTGAGTACAACGTTTAAGCCAAGTTATAAATAATCGATTAACTCTATTTGATGTGAACCACAAATATTCAGCCATATCATGAATAATTAGTATAATAACATAATGAATATTATCGTAGACAAAATAATTGTTTCATCCAGTTTTACTGCAGCAGAGACGAATAGATCATGTCACTATTTACAACACTGTGAACAATATAATCTTTAATCTTTCTTTTGCGTTTCATAAATGTATATATACTCCTTCTTATAACACATTGACAACTTGGCAAGTTTGTATACGCAAATATTTAACTCGCTCTAGCATATCTTGGGATCCCTAAAAGGATTCTCAGTGAATTGTTGTAGGTTACATTTAATTTGTTCATGGTCTTAATCCTATAGTTACTTCATAACTGGGTGGTATACAGGCATGCACAATAAGTCTTAAAGACAAGTACCTTTACATTGGTGCTACAATTTTAAATTGTCTACATAAAATATTTTCTCTTACATACACTATTCTAATCTGTCTACTGATAATCATGATCGTCAGACATGCTTCATTAATAATGTAACCCAGATATTTCACAATATTCTGTCTTTGAATGATGCGACCCTGAATAGAAACAATTGAAGGTAACAGATGTTTGACCTTTGAGAGATCACAATATATCACACTGCTTTTTATCCATTATATATAATGTCATGCAAAGTTCCATATTCATAACAAGTTTCTATCAACCCATCAAGCCCTTTCTTGGACGGAGATATTAATACTACATCATCCGCGTACATCAGATGATTCACTTTTGTTTTGCCAGTGTAACAACCGATTCTACAGCGATTTAGCAACATACTAAGGTCATCCATATATATATTAAATAAGTATGGATACAAGACTCCACCTTGACGAACACCGTTACTTACAGTAAAACTATCAAATATAACATTTCCCCCCTTTACAAACATTTTCTGATGACTATACCAACAGACTAACAGTATGGTAATATAGCCGGGGACCTTTCTTCTCTCAAGTTTCTTAAATAGCGTAAGATGGTTAACACGATCGGAACCCTTGGAGGCATATAAGAGGTACTCTGTACTACCTAGCATCTTGTATCTGTTAATCACCTCTTTCATTACGTATATACATGAATCAGTACCGTGACCCTTTTTAAAACCGAATTGATTATCACATGTTAGTATATAGGATTCTATTCTGTCTAGAATTATGAACTCTAATATCTTAGACAGCACACACTTGCTGCCTATGGCAATAGGCCTGTAGTTATATTTACTAATTAACAAACCAGCTTTTTATAATAGGTATAAGCTGTACTTGCAATAGGCTTTCAGGTAAATATCCATGAACAAACATTTTTGATATACATATGGCTAATATTTCTGCAACTCTTTCACTACAATATTTTAGATGTTCAGCACATTTATTGTCGGCACCGTGTGATTTACCGCATTTTAGTTTATTAATTGCTGTTGTTACTTCATCACTGTTAACTATGTATATTCACACTTGTTTAGGTCGTAGTTTATAGTATTTATCGATTCATTTTTAAACAGTTTAGTAGACCCCTGTAGTGCTTTTTCCACATTTCAGCCACCTCCTCTTGGCCAGTTACACCATCAACTGTTTTTTTGGAAGTGTAGTGTTAAATTTCTTCGTGGACCTAATGTCTTTCTAGAATTCAGCAGTGTTTTCATTCAGCAAATTATTGGCCATGTTGTCAGCTTTGATTATTTCTTTATGCCTTTTAATAAGCCTGCGTGCATATTTAAATCTAGCTCTACTCTCTCCCATCATATCCAAAAAATGGTCGATGTTTTGGAATTCCATGTACTCTCCAGTTCAATCATGTTTCCCTC